>PVJL010004402.1:0-130390 GCA_004026885.1 Lyroderma lyra
TGTGAAGACTCACTTTGCTGGGGGTGTCAAAACAAATGGAAAGGAATGTACACCGACTGGGAGGCTACTGGACTTATCGCTGCGGCGGTCATGACTTAGGAAAAGTGGTGATGGGAAGAGGAGTAGGTACTCGAGAGATATTTAGAAGCAAAACTGGGAAGTTATTGATAAACTGAACACCCCATATAGGTAGGCTGACCAGACGTCCTGTTTTAAACGGGACAGAAAACAACGGTACTGGGCCATTTCAAACAGTACGTATGGTCAGCCTACGGACACCAGTGAGCCTAGGGTGACCATACGTACTGTTCGAAACAGGATGGCACTGTTGTTTCCTGTCCTGGTTCAAACAGTGCATCGGGTCAGCTTACATATATGACATCCATCGGATGGGGTAAGCAGGTTGGGGATTACTGTATCAGTAAGAAGACGCATAGATGCCACCATCACAGTTACATGTCAACAAACTACAGCATGAATTTCCTCCAACATGAAGAAGAAAGAGAGCTCCCATGAGGAGAAAAAGAAATACTCCTGATTTTTTAAATAGGTATGAGAGTGTTTTTGAGTTTGACAGCAAAATTCACAGATTACGTGGCTCGCTCTGCTTTGTCATTGAGTCCACAAGCTCGTGAACAATGTCACCGTTTTAGAAGGAACGAGCATCCAACCAAATCAGAGAGCTGAGTAATGGCTCTCAGTAATATTATAGAACTCATCCTGGCAGCAAATGAAGTTCCCCAGACAAATTACCAAGTTTTACACATAAATTTCCGTTTCCATATTCCTCTCAGCCAAAGCTTTACCCTAACTTACTTTACATTTTGTTCCTGTTTATCGTCTCTCCCATAAAATAAATGCCAACACTTTCACCTCAAGGTGTCTTCTCCACTTTATTGTCTTACAACAAATTCCCCTCAGCCTCCAATAGCATATTTGGTACTGAGAATAAAATTGGAGAAAAACACCATTAGAGTTTAAGCTCTTTGAGAGAATTATTTTCTCCAAATATCCCTAAAACCTGTGATTGTGTCTGAAGTACAATCAGTGTCTACTAAATACTTGTTGGATAAATAAAAAGACATAAATGAATGAATGAATGAATGAATGAAGTTGGCTTGAGCGTCATTTCTCAGATCAGCCAGGACAGGTCACATTCCTGAAGGAAACCAGAATACTCATAGGTCACTGCAAAAGATGCCACTTGGGCATATTGATTATTTGAATCACAGACAGTTAAGAAACAGCAGGCACAGGAAGAACACACTGACCCTCCTTCTTTCTAGAAGCAGAAAATAAAACTCCCACGTGAAAGGCCCCCCGCCATCCCCACCAGCCCAGGAGGAAGGCAGGCATTCTTATCACCGGAGACAGGAAACTTGGGGCCCTCTGGGGAAATGTGTACAAATAAACGTTGTGAAACTCACCCTTATGATCCTAGTTACTTCCTCAGCATTTACTACCCCCAGCCCCAATCCCTCTGTCTTATCAATTCTTCATGAATCTATGATTTCTTTGTTTAAAAGATATAAAACTTTATTGCCCTGGTCACTTCTGCCAGTCTTCATTCTCTTGTGAAGGCTCCCAGGTGTATGTAAAATTTTATAATAATAAAATGTGTGTGCTCTTCTCCTACTCATCTGTTTTATGTCAGTTTAATTCTTAGGCTCAATCAGAGACCCAAAGAGCGTAGAAGTATGTTGTTCTTCCCCGACATTCCCTATGGTCACTCTATTAAGCCCCCGTGCACCTCCCTTCTCAGCACTATTCACAATTGTAATTAAGCAATTAACTAGGTAGTGGGCTGTTTAACATATTTCATAGCATGCTCTAAGCTTGTGACAGCAGGGATCACGCTGTGTTGTTCACTGTTGTCTTCCTGGTGCCTAATAGCATGCCCGGCACATAGCAGCAGGGCAATGGATGTCTGTTACCAAATGAATAAAAGGTAAATAAAATAATCAAGAGATCTGAAGACTCCAAGATAAGAGAAGGAATTTGCTGCTTCAGCTGTACCCCGATTTTGCAGTGGAGGGAACGGAGGTGCAGAGACACCAGGTGACTTGCTCAGTGTTTCATGGCCAATAAGCAGTCAGGGCTGTCTTTCAAGCCCAGTTCTCTCCAACCCTGTAGCTTCTGCTTTGAAATGGAAACACTACGGCATGCAGCACCACTTTAAGCAATGATATATTCATTTAAAACACCAGAGATCACAGTTTAGTAAGAAAAAGAGTTTGTAGTACGAGATGAATCAATCAGCCATATGGAAGGAAGGAAAAAAAAAAGGACAGGCTGAGAGCTTCCTTTCACTTTGCACAATATGAATTGTCACAGGAATCAAATTTGGCACAAACTGCAAAGCAGAGAAAGAAATCATCCCACGGTGGATGTAAACTGTGACTTGCACTTCATGTGTTTGAAATCCTGAAGAGGACACCAAAGGGCTAGTAGAGTTGAGAGTATGAGGTTTGAATGATAGGCTTTTTGTGCACTTAACCCCAGGCGGGGAGTTGAGGACCTGAAAAATTAAAGGCGACCTCAGACACAATGCACATATTCGATGACGAAGCCACCAGTCAGCGTCAGGCAGCCTCCTTGAGGCAGAGTGCATATATCTCAGGACTTGGAGTCTGCAGACCGAGGCCCGTTGGGCCATAAAACACTTATATCTATTCTTCTGTCACTTCTCTGTGAGGTGGTTTCCCCTGCTTTCAGCAACATTGCAAGTTCACAACCAGATTCTCATGCCCACTAATTAGAACAGAGTCTAATAGCAGCGATTAAGTCTGCCTGCAACTGGCATCTTCATTCTAATAATATCAAGTGGATAATGGAGTTAATGCACGTTAATTTGTATGTCCATCTAACCTACTATATTTGGGTTCCAGATTGTCACTTCCCATACAGCTCTACGGTACAGCCCTTGCCACTCCGGAATCTCAAGTCCCGACATTTTCCTCAGTCCTCATCACAGAATTTCAGAATTTGTATGCATTTTAGTGATCACCAAGTAAATCACATGGCACATGCAGTAATGGTCTTTGAAACATGTCTTAAAGACTCACGTAGCCTGTGCTACAATCCTGTGATAGAAATCACTGCCTCATGAAGCAGTGGTTCCATTGATGGTTGGCCAGCCCGGAATCATTAGAAAAATCTTCCATCATTAAACCAGAACTGACTTCTGTAACTTCTGTAACATACTGTAACTTCTGCTCCTGTGGCTTCCTCTGCTCTCCACAATGGCATAAATTTTGTTTGGTTTTTTTTTTTTTTTAGTAGTTCTCTGGCTGGGAATCAAACCCAGACTGCGGTGTTGAGAGTGCCGAAGCTTAGCCACTACACCACCAGGGAGCCCCCATAAATCTTTTATCCACCTTGTTTGTCATGTTGTAGAAAAATATGGCTCATTGAAAAGAGCACTGGAGTCATACATACTTGCACTCAAATGATAATTCTAGAACTTAGCGATGACACATCCTTGCTCAAGTTCAACTTCCTTACCTACATAATGGAGATAATACCTTCTGGAATGGCTCTAAGAATTAAATGAGTCCAAGGCTGCTCAGTGCCAAGGGGTGAAGCCCAGGGGTGAAGAGCACAGACTCTGGGACCAGCCTGCTTGGTGTGAACCATGGCCCCACCACTTAGCAGCTGCAGGACCCTGGGCCAGTTACTTAAACTTCCTGGTCTCACTTTTCTCACCTATATAATAGTTATAAAGAAAATAATATGACCTATATCCAGGCTCCTTCTAGCTAGAAGCATCGTCATCCACTAGGATCTCAGATTCCTCCACTGACTCCTCTGCATTTGGTCCAGAGATAAAGGCCAAGCAGAAAAGTACAAAAGGCACACAGGCTCTTAGCCTCCATGGCCTAGAGCTGTCACCGCCGTCTTTTATTCATATCCCATTGGCCTGAACTACTCATGTTGCCACATCTGGATGTATAAAGTCACAGAAAATAAAGGCAGGTGGTTTTCCAGGAGGAAGAGAGTGGGTTTGGTGAGTATATAACAATGTCTCTGCTACAAGCTCTGAAAAGAGTGTCTGACACACATTGCCTCTTAATTGTGGACTATCATTATTACTCTGCAATGTGGTGAGAGCAATTACAGCAATTATGATGGCAAGAACCTTTAATTCTAAAGAGTGATCACACCTGGGGCTAAGCATTCTTGCTTTTCTCCCGTGGTTCCTCAGATATCCTGATCTAGGTCTCCATCAGTTCTTAGACTTCGTAATGTCACCATTATTCTGGATCCTGAACAATGCAAAACATTACTGCTTAGCTCGCAGCATGCCCACAATGTGGACAGACATCAACTCGTCTCTTTCTGCATATCTTTCTGCATATCCCATAATCATCCTGAACTTGTGCCTTGTGTTTACTTTAACTCAAGTTAAAGTTAACTAAGTTAACACTTAACTTCAGAATATGCCACAGATCAGTGATTTTCAAACTGTGAGTGTTAACCCATGAGTGGAGCAAGAAAGCCTCAATAGGCCTAAACCTACATTTTTAGAACGGAATACAAAATTTTTAGGTTTAAATGAGTTTGTATATGTAAAATATTTAGAACACTAACTTTTGAAATTAAGAACATTTTTAAAAAAGAAGATTCTTCCACAAGCTACAATTGGATAAACGTTGATGAACATCATGATATGTGAAATAAGCCAATGACAACTGACAAATATTGTTTGATTCCACCCACGTGAGGTACTCGAGTAATCAAATTCATAGAGACAGAAAGTAGAAGGCCGAGGGCCTGAGTCTCGCGGGGTGGGGGAATGAGGAGTTTTTTAATGGGTATAAATTTCAGTTTCAGAGGATGAAGAAAATTCTAGAGGTGAATAGTGGTTCTACAGCAATGTGAATGTATATAATATTACTGAACTGTGTACTTAAAAATGGTTATGCTTTTTTTTAACCACAATAAAAAAAGGTTAGAGAGTATGCTTTCATTTCATACATACGTGTGCTTAGTCATGGCGTAAATGTATTTCTTCCATGGGTCAGGTTGCAAAAAGCTGGTGTCCCAGAGGACAATCATCAAAACAATAAAACAAAGCTTATAGACTATTTTTCCTGAGCAGAATTGCACTTGCTGAATGGAAAATTCTCAACAATTGTTGCAACAGGGCATATAAACACACACACACACACACACACACACACACACACACACACACACTTCCATTTATAAAAAGAACTCCATGCTCTTACACCCCTTCTTTTTCTCCTGCTCACTCTTTCACATCTTTTAAGGGTCAACTTGGATGTCGTTCTTCTGGGGGCCCATCTCGACCCCACCCCGACCCTGATTAGAGAAGAACATACATCTCTATCAGGGCACTTACTATTCTATTGGTAATGCTTGTTAAGTTTCTGCCTCCTCCATTCGGTTACCATCTCTAAGAAGAGCGTGTTTATCTTGCTCACTGCTCAAGCTCCAGGATTTAGCAGAGTGCCTGGCACACAATTAAGTGTTTGATAATTATTAATGAAGGAATGAATGATGACTGAATATGGAAGAGTTACCTCACAACAATCTCAAAATTAAAACATGTGCTGTTAGATAGCTTCGAATAAATAGCAATTTCATTTTCACCCCTGCTTTTTACATTCCTTAAGGTCTACTGTCAAGAGAGAAGGAAATAATATAGCTATTTATTTCCTAATTATTTGGATGGCCCCTTCTTCCAACATGAAGGTGAGGAGCTTAGAGTTAAAGGAATATATGCAATGGGACCGTTAAAGCAAAGAGAATTTTATTTTAAAGAAATGAAATGCAAACATGATTATAAGGGCTTATAGACATGGTGAAATTGAGCTTTATTACTTTTAGCTCTGAGTTTCATGGCAACCACAGACTCCTGAAATCCATGGATATGCCTAAAAACCCCTCGCCCCTAAAACCTTCAGTAGCTCCTCTGGAGGTATTATTTATACCGATGCACCTTTCCAAGGTGGCCTATCTTCCCCAGCTGCAAACACTAGCCCCTGAAGCCCTGTCGTCGTACACTGTTCTTAACCTCTTGCTGTTGTCTTTCTACTACTCTCTGTTCTTGCCTCTGATTCTCTCCAAAATGAGAGAGACAATAGGCTGTTCTCATTCACGTGTTGTCAGGTTTGCAGGAAGGAGGTCAACCTGTTATTTTGGGTCAGGGAGGGAGGCAGGAAGCAGGGAGGTGAAAGGTCAATCTTTGCATTTTCTGTTCCCCCACCTTCTTTTTTTTTTTTCTACTGTTCTTGTACGGGTTCTTCCAAAGGGGGCACGGGAGAATAAACTTTGATCATCCATTTTCACTGTTGAATAAACCTCTCATGGTTATTTGAAGTGCAATTTGGTTCTCTGATTCCATTCTCCACATCACATTTAGAATCTTCTGCTAAGCAGGAAGTTAATTTTCTTTTCCTTTACTCAAGATATTGATGAATATTTATGAGCACTGGCTCTTGGACCACCCCTGCAGCATACCATCAATAAACAGCTAACTATTGACAAGACTGCCATGAAGAAAAGTTCTTAGAATAATATGCCCCTCCAGGAAATTCTGACTTTGACAATTTAGAGTAGAAATCAGAAACTAATAACACTTTTCACAATTAACAAGTCACTATCCTATACTCATGGAACCCCAGGACCCCCAAGAACTTTAGGATCAAATGAATTATCCCAACATTAAAGTCTTTTTTTAAAAAAATCCAGCCTTATATATCCATATGCCAGTCTTGAAAAGATAACACAAGTAGATGTGAAAGTTTACTTATTATCTGAATTTTCAGGTACCATGCCCAAGAAAACAGAAAAAACATGTATGTTCTTAAGAATCTTCTATAGATCTTGTCTTGAGTAGAAAAGTAAGAATGCAGTTTAAACAAGGGATCTCTGGTTTTGAATACTGAAATAGAATAGAACGCAGAAAAGATCATCATATCTATTGACATAAGCGGCCACTGATATTTTGGTACCCAAATGATTCTGGGACTTGGACATCAAAGCCATGCACTTCAGGAGAACTAGAGGCGAGATGAGGCTATGCCAGGGACTAGGTAGGGGCTGAACTGAAGGGCAGGGGCCTTTTGCACTTGTTTCCCTACCTGCAATGTCTTTCTCTTACTCCGCTGAGTGACTCCCTTATAGTCTTCACTCCTCAGTTCAAATGATACTTTCTCAGAAAGGCCTTCTCTGACCATCTTTTTCAATATCCTCCCAGTACCCCGGACATTCTTGATTTCATTGCCAGCTGATGTCTTCATAGTTCTTACACTTTTAAAATGATCATATTTATTTAGAGTTTGGTTTTTACTTATCTTGCCTCATACAAAATGTGTGTTTCATCAAGGGGAGAGACTTTATCTTCCCTGCAGCTCAGAATGGGACTGTGTGTGGAGGAGGTAGGTGTTCAGTAAATCCTCCTGATGTGAATGAATGAGTGAATGAATGAGTGAGCGAATGAACAACGAACTACATTTCTGCGTGCCTCGTACAGACATTGGCATGCAGACGACATCATTTGCTGCCACTCCAATTTGCCTTGATTAGACACACGTTTCTTCCTGCTGGGAGGTAGTGCGATGCACCCATTCCCTTTGAAAACATCTCCGATCTTTTGTCATATTGAGGATCTCCTATTGCTGGAAAAGCCCTCATTTAATCCTCACACCGGGGTGTCATTACCCCATCTTAGTGTTACAAGTGACCAACAGGACACAAACGGAGACTCTGACTCCAAATCCCCCCCTCTTTTGTTCAAATGCAATTCTAAGCCTTTCAGCATTTGTGGAGCTGAAATGAAAAAGACATAAATGTTGGTAGTTTACTAAGCTCCTGTTTTTGCTTTGTTTTTCTTTCTCCTAAAGAGAGAGAGATGGGGGAGAGAACAGACTGCCACTATCCGACATCTGCTACATCCCCTGGAATGAATCGGCTCACACTTTTCAACTTCTCATCTCTTACTCTGGTCAGGGCAGTATAGTAGGGAGAACACTGACTGTGAAGATAGAAAATACAAATTCTAATATTGCCATTAGTATGTATGAACTCTCTGGATTTGGCCAAATTACTTATCTTTCTAAACCTCATTTTACCTGTATCTAAAATGAGAAGAGTAACATCATTCACCTCCTACAGTTGTTACAAGGCTTAAATGAGTGTTTGTATTTAAAAATCTTAACAATGCATTAGGCACCTAGAATATCTCCATGAAGGTTTGTTCCCCTCTGCCTTATTTGGGTTGCCTTTTCCCTCTTCATTATTCTACATATAATTAAAAATTCTGTATCCAAATACAGTGGGGTGATGGGTAGGGTGGTTCTCCAACGATTCTCAGGATGCCATCTGATGTCCTACAATTCAATTCAATGCTGACACTATCCTCCCAGATATATATATATATATGTATATATGTGTATGTATGTATGTGTATACACACACACATGCGCACATACACATACACACACACACACACACACACACACACATATTCTCCATGGGTTTCAGGAACGGTGAGCCAGGAGCTGTAGATAAAGACCAAATATACACATGAAGTATACTTCCTATTGCAAATCACATTATCACAATAGAACATACAAGAATTGCTTATTGCTCAGGCATTTCCATACTCACTCAAGTAATAAATATTTCATTTGTACCCCCCATTGTTTTTATCTCATACTCCAAGTTTAGGTTACTATCGGTGTTAGGACACTATTTAGATTTTTTATCCTTCAACCTAGTCCTCCTGATAACCTACAAGTATAGAAGCAGAAGCTGTTTGTGGTGGTGATTATTTTCTTGTTATAACTAACTGAATTGAAAAAGAATTATGGGGTGTCAAGATTTGGCAAGAGACTTAGAGGTCCTTGCTTCCAGAAGACAGCTGAAAAAATCTTGCCTGGGGAGCTTGTTAAAAATACAGATATTACAACCCAGTCCTATAGATTCCGATTTAGAAGTTATAGAAAAATACTCAGAAATTAACATTTCTTTGAAGTTCTCCACCGGATTCTGATGCCCAGCCAAGTTTGAGAATCAATGAAACATATATAGCAGTTTTCAAATGTTGTTAACTAGGTGAAAAGATTTGTTTCACTTCATTACTTGGAACTTTAACATGCAAACCTCATAAAAATAGAGCTGTCGTACTAGGAGGATGAAAACCTTGTCCATTCCCTCCTCCACAATGTCTGAGGCAAACTGAAAGGCTCCAATGGGGAGCACAGCTTGGAAATCACTGATCTAGTCCAAGGCATCCAGATGTTACTGATAGATGGTCATCCAGCTCCAGTTTGAATGCTACCAGTGATGTAAAAGTCTCCCTTTTATAAGCAGTCTTTATGCCTGAGGCATACAGTTATTTCTTATTTGCTAGTGATATAATGCTCCCCCAGATGTCTGCAGGCTTGTGTACTGACATAATTCAACAGCTCAATTAAACATAAAACTAAAATTCTCCCTGGGGTGAGTGCCTTACTTGGGCTTTCTTCTCATCCCTGCCTCCTGTTACTATATAATCTCCCTCTTTTCTTAATTCTTTCCTGAATCTCCCTTCTTTCTCTCAGATAGTCATAATATAACAAAGAAATAGCATACAGAAGGGCAAAATGTTTTTCAAAATTCCTCTTAATTTATAAAATGGAAAATCTGTCTTAGACAAAGAAAAATAGTAAACTAGCTCATTTGCATCATGTCTTGTTTAGACGTCTACTTATTCGATAGCATAGGGTTGCCAAAATATTTCTGAGCAATAACTCTGTGCCCCACCATGTGCTAGCACTGGACACAAAAGGAAGTCCCATTCAGCTTCTGTACCCCATGGAATATAAATAAAGAGGGAAGTGACAAAAAGACATAGTAGGAGCCAAACTAGAAAGCGGACCAGCTACCGTGAGAGGAGCTATTTGAATTAAGGCCAAGAAGAAGAAGTAATAAAAGAACCAGAAGAAGAAAGAAGGGAGGAAAGGGAGATAAAGAACAAATCAGTAAAATTACAAACAACAATGCAGTTTCCCCAAGATTAAAAAATAAAACAGGAATAAACTATTTGGAATTTTTACTAAAATAATCATGAGGAACACAAGATCTCTAAGAAAGCTCTGTGATTTGCAATTGTGAATTCTAATAAACAGTGAATTCTAAATAAATCTGAGCACTGAAAGAAAAACGATGGGATTGTATCTGCATCATGACTCAAGCGAAATATATTAAATTAAGAACAGCAGCCTAAACTTTACTTTGTTAAAGAAGCTATGGATGAGGATTGCAATTTAATGGGGTGAGATTTGCTATTTTTATTGTTAGCATTAGAGAACTAATTGACTTTAAACTATGTATATAAAACAATTACAGAAAGATCATTATGTCAACACAAAAGACATTTCATTTTACTTTAAAAGAAAAAAATTGCTATGGGTCAGCCTGCTTATATGTTGTCACATCAGAGTTACTACCACTTTCCTTCAAGATCCCCTCCACATTGCAGAGGAGAAACTGGGAACTAGATTTCCCAGAAGCCTCTTCCGTGGATAGTTCCAGAATGCAGTGGGCTAATGAGAGGCCATCACGCAGGAACTGAAAGGCTGAAAAAAAGTAGGAGACATTTTTTCTCAGAGGAAGTTGCAGACAAATGTGTGGTCAGGAAGCAGAGTTGAAGTTTAAAACAGCTTATGACTGATCTTAAGAATCAACCAAGACAATGCTACAGGCTAAGAAAGAGGGCTAGTGGGAGGTCCCCTGAGGTTCCGGGGCCTGGCAGCTGCTGCCAGGTGAGCCCCGGAAAACCACCAGCTTCCATGCTTATAAGCAGAGACAGTCTGTGATAGCTTCTTTGACCTTCACCTGAACTGGGCAGGTGTGTAAGACTGCAACATCTTATATTTAAACCCTTTCTATTTGGAATACATAGACTGACTTCTTTTTCCTGATTGAACCTAACTGATAAAATCGGTTTTAGAAAATTCTTCATTAACTTGTACGTTACATATACTTTGTCATAAATAACATTTCAGTGATGGTGATTTTTGCACTACTTACTAGATTTAGAGATCAAATAGAGAATAGTGGGTCATCGTGTACTCTGTACAAACGGGTTCCCTGGGCTCATATCCCAACTCAGCGATTTTCAGATTATGTCATTTTGTGAAAATTGCTTAATCTCAGTGTGCTTCATTTTTCTTACCTATTAAAATCAGGGTACTAATAGTAGCCTATCGTAGAAGGAGAATTAAATATGCTAACGCAAGGGAAGTTTTTACAAATATCTTTGACACGAAGTAAACATCTAATATATCTGTCATTATTGTTATTTAGTTTTAAAAATTGCTCTGATATCTCTTAAGAGTTCCCATCTGATGAGTAGTGACAGAGAGACGCCTCTGAGCTCTGTGTCTGAGGCAGCCTGCTGAGCCCAGTATTAACAATGAATCCTGCTAAGCCAGTTTAATGGAGATTCTCCCACTCTTTGTATCTAATCAAGTTGTTCTTTCCCTAAAACCTTGATACCTGACCAATGTCTCTTAGTAATTTTCCATTCACTCCCTCACTTTGCCTATTGGGGTACGCATACCCACTTGTCCCTACTACATTCCATATTGAGTGCCTCTCCCCCTTAGTCTTCATTCAATAGTCTTGAATGAAGTCTTCCTTGCCATTTGTGACAGTTTTCTAGTGAAATTTATTGTTAACAGTAGCAAGAAGAAAACATCTAATTTAGTCAAATCCTTTTACAATTAATCTAATCTAATAATTTAAATATTCTCTTTAGATTTGGCTTTTTTTTTTCTATTCATTTTGGTCTGTTCTTTTCTTTGTTCTTATGCTCCTGATTAAAACGGCACCTGGGCATGCAGGATGGCCTTTTCTGACCTTCTGTTGATAAATACCATCTTAATTCTAGTAGTGTTTGGCTGGCTTTATCCTATCCTTGGCATTGGGCTCCTTTCTTTGATGAAATTGTGATTTCTTATTTCTCAGTTTGATCAAGACATGGTGGCCGCTCTCTGCTGACAAAGCTTTTGCTAGGCCTTTGGTGGTAACAAAGACCACTGAGTCTCTGTAAGACTCCATCGGGCACCTGGTTCAGCTGCTCCTCCCACCTCTAACCCGGTACACAAAAGACACTGCTGTAATGACAAGTGGCTTCCCCTGTGATCCCATGGCATTCTTACCGGTGCTCAAATCTGTGTCTATGCCACACAGGACATAATGGAGGTCCTTAAATACAAACTAGATCCTCCCTGTGGTTGACCATGAGTCCATGTTGGCATGGACTTATTCTCCATAGTGATCTCTTCAGCTTACTCATTGGAAATAGGGCAAGAGACCTAGGGGTTCCCTGGTGGCGTAGTGGCTAGGTTTCAGTGTTGTCAATGCTGAGGCCTGGGTTCGGCTCCCAGCCAGGGAACCAC
The DNA here is from genome assembly GCA_004026885.1 of Lyroderma lyra. Lineage (NCBI taxonomy): Eukaryota > Metazoa > Chordata > Mammalia > Chiroptera > Megadermatidae > Lyroderma > Lyroderma lyra. The sequence continues at coordinate 12,417 of PVJL010004402.1, forward strand.
CAAAAAAAAAAAAAGAGTCCTACCCCACCTAGAATTTCAAAACTAACGAAGAGTATTTGTGGACCACTAAATTCCATTCAATATTTCTCTAACCTCACTCTCATCTTCTTTCAGTTGTCTTTATCCATATCTTCTCAGGATCAAAAGTAGAATTCTCTTTTAATTTTTCTGTGATTTACCTATGTCACCTGAGCTACCTTCATCTCACTATGAAAGAAACCACCATGATGTGGCATCAAGTACAGTGATTTATATTTTAATAGAAGGTAAAGAACTTTATATTTTCTTTTTAAAATGTCCAATTGACTCACTTTAATACTTTACTAGCTTTTTCTTTATAAGTTCCTTCTATAACAATCCTAATTTCCAGTCCAAGCCAAATTTCCATTCTCAAACACTCAAACAAAAAGAAAATGGAAACAAAATACTCCAGTAACAGAGCTACTAAGGTTAAGCAGAAAGATTAATAAAGAGGATAAAAACAAGATACAGAATATAAAAATCAATAGCTTTTTCTATACTAGCAACACTGCTTGAAATTGAAATGGGACAAAATAATTTATTTACAATAGCAACAAAAACTTATTAAATGCCAAGGCATTAATTTAACAAGAAAACTCAAGATTTATATGAAGATCATATTATAGAAAAACTTTTTATTACAAGGCACAAAACTAAGTACAAAAAATGAAAAGATATGATGTTGAATGGGAAGACAATATCACTAAAATGTGAATATGTGCTTTTAATTCCAATCTCAAAGTTTTCCTTTTTTAAGTGATGTAATACGGCAAAATTACAGGAAATTGAAAAGAAATAGTGTAATGAAAGAATATTTATCCTACTTGATATTATAAATTATTATAAATTCTCTGTAATTCCATAGTGCTATAAGAAAAAATAGATCAGTGGAAGAAAATAGACAGTCTAGAAATACATCACAGCATACATATGTGGAGATCTACATCACAGCATATGTATGTGGAGATCCACTATTTGACAAAGATGGTTTTTAATTAATCAGAAGAAATGAGGTTTATTTAACAAATGCTGTTGGCACAATTGGCTATCCATCTGGTAGAAAATGAAGTTGAACTGATACCTTGAACTTGTACCTCATATTGGTGAGACACAAAAATAAATGAATGGATTAAGAGCTTAAATGTAAAACAAACTACCTAGGGAAAGATAGATATGTAGATGTAACTTAGGGTGGGGAAACCTTAATCAAAATGAAAAATCCAGAATCTATAAAAAATATGACAGATGTATTTGACCAAGTAGAAATGAAATATTTTTGTGTAGAAAATGATACCATAAACCCAGTAAAAAAGAAAAATAGAAAAAATATTTGCAACATATTGGACAGAAGAAAAATTGCTATCTGTACTTCAGGAGTATAGTATACCAACAAATTCTTTTTAAAAGATTTTCATTAAAATATAGCTAACATACAACATTAAATTACTTTCAGGTATACACCACAGTATATTTATATACCTAAACATTTACATATCCAAATAAGTGATCACCATGATAAGTCCCACAGCCAACTGATGCCACATGATATCACAATATTATTGACTATATGTCCTATGCTATATATTATATCCCCCAGACTTATTTGTTTTATACCTGGATATTTGAACCTCTTATTTCCCTTAACATTTTCCCACATTTTTTAAATTTTTCAATTACAGTTGACATTCAATATTATTTTATATTTATTTCAGGTGCACAGCATTGTGGTTAGACATTTATATATTAAGAAGTGATCCTCATGACAAGTCTAGTACTCACCTGGCACTATACGTAGTTATTACAATATGACTGACTATATTCCCTATGCTTTGCTTTACATCCCCATGACTCTTTTGTAACTACCGATGTGCACTTCTTAATCCCTTCCTTTTTCACCCTGCCCCCTGCATCTCCCTCCTGTCACCCTGATAAATCTAGTAACTATCTGACACCATACATATTTATTACAATATCGTGAACTACATTTCTTATGCTATACCTTACACCCCCATGACTATTTGTAACAACCAATTTGTACTTACTCCCTTCCCCTTTTTCAACCATCACCAACCCTCCTCTCATCCGGCAACTATCAGAACATTCTCTGTATCTATGAGTTTGTTTCTGTTTGGTTTGTTTGTTGATTTTGTTCTTTAGATTCCACTTACAAGTAAAATCAAATGACATTTGTCTTTGTCTGACTTAATTACATTTGGCGTAATACTCTCTAGGTTCATATATGTTGATGCAGATGGAAAGATTTCATTCTTTTTATATGGCTGAGTAATAGTCCATTGTATATATGTATCTCCTCCTTTTTATCCATCTATCCGTTCAGAGACACCCAGGTTGACTTCATGTCTTGGCTATTGTAAATAATGTTGCAATGAATATATGGAAGCACACATCCTCTCAACGTAACACTTTGGGTTTCTTCAGATAAATATCCAGAAGTGAGGTTACTGGGGGTTTTTTCTCTTGTTATTGCCTTTGTTTTACAGCCTAATTTTTCAGTATAAGTATTGGTAACCCAGCATTTTTGTTTGTTTGTTTCCATTTTCATGAAATATCTTTTCCTCAACCTTTCATTTTCATTTTGTGTGTGCCTTTCAATCTGAAGTGAGTCTCTCGTAGACAGCATGTGTAAAGGTCATGTTTTCTCATCCATTATTTCTTCAAATAGGTTTTCAGCTCCTTGCTCTCTCTCTTCTCCTTCTGGTACCCCTATGATGAGAATGTTGGTATGCTTGATGTTGTCTCAGAGTCCCCTTAAACTACCTTCATTTTTTAGAATTCTTTTTTCTTTTTGCTATTCTCATGAAGTGTTTTCTGTTACCTTCACCTCTAAATTGCTGATTTGACCCTCTGCTTCATCTAATCTACTGTTGATTCTCTCTAATATATTGTTCATTTCAGTTCATGTATTCTCTCTCTTTTTTGTATTTTTTTTTTGGTTCCTTTTTATGTTTCCTATCTCTTTGTTGATGTTCTCACTGAGATCATTAAGCATCATCATAATCGGTGTCTTGAACTCTGAGTTGGGTAGATTGCTTGTCTCCATTTTGTTTAGTTCTTTTTTTTGAGCTTTGTTTTGTTCTTTCATTTGGAATTTATTTCTTTCTATCTCCATTTTGTTTATTTCTATGTATTAGGTAGGGCTGCTTGATTTCCTGGTCTTAGTAGAGTGACCTTATGTAGTAGGTGCCCTGGGGGGCCCAGTGCCTCAGTCTCCCTGGTCACCAGAGCCAAGTTCTCCAGGTATGTCCCTTGTGGGTTGTGTGTATGATCCTATTATAGGTGAGCCTTTGTTGCTGTTTGCATGTCAATAGAAAGGAATGATCCTTGGGCTCATTGTTTATGAGGAGTGGCCATGACTACAGTGGAGGAGCTATTGTGCAGGGGCTGACCCTATGGAGCATGGTCTGCTTTAGCAGGACTCTGGTGCCTGCCCAGCCTGCCCTTTGAATGTGTTATCCTTGGAGGTGGCCTGGTGATGCTCTGGCTTGGTCTGAAGCTGCCCATGGATCATGCCAGCCCCAGAGCCTCCTGGGAGGGGACCCACTGCAGACCAACTTCAGCTGCAGCCTTTGCCCTGCCCAGGGCCACAAAGAAATCTGCAGATGGCCCCCATCCATGCTCTGCTTGAAGGTGCCTAGAGAGGCCAAGCTGTGAACCAAGGCTGGCTGTCACTAGTGCCAAGCTTAGGGCTGCTCAGCCAGAGGTACAGGGCATTCCAAAGTCATATGCTGCTTGTTTTAGTGTTGTGAATCCTTGAGAGATGTTGGGAAAGACTGCAGCATAAGCCAAGGGAAAAGCCACTGAACGTGGCTTGGGTAGGCCTAAAATTTGAGTGAGGCAGGGCCTCAGAGAATCACAAACGTGGAGCAAATGATCAGTGTTAGCCAGGCTAATGGAAACTCGGATATAGTGGCTACCTGCATTGTAAGTCAGAAAGTGGGGAGGGCTCAACAAGGAAACAGTGGCTTGTGCAAGCTTCTCTGCCCCTCTAGCCACCCTCATGCCAGACAACTCAGTTCCAACCCATATATCCCTGGTGTTTTTTCAGCTGCTGCCCCAGTGCTGGAGATCAGAGTGAGTGAATCTGTTAATAAGTAAGTCTGTGCATGGGGACTTTAAGAGGAATGCCTGGGACTGCAGCTGCCTTTATCTCACTCAGCTACAATCTCCATTAATTTTTACAGCCAGAAATTATGGGGACTTCTCTCCTTGGCACTGAAACCCTGGGTTGGAAAGTCTGGTGTGGTGCTGGCACCCTCACTCCTCCAGGGAGGACCTCCACAGCCAAGATATTCCTCCCAGTTTTCCATGGTCACACATGGGTGTGGCACCAACCTGTTTCATGTCTTTGCCCCTCCTATCAGTCTCAAGGTAGATTCTTCTGTATATTCTTAGTTGTAAGGCTTCATTCAGTTCAGCTAGATTTCAGGCAATTCTCAACAATGGTTGTTCTATAGCTTAGTTGTAATTTTGATGTGATCGTGACAGGAAGTAATCACAGTGTTTACCTAGTCCGCCAACTTAGCCAGAAAAATCCAAAGAAATCTTTACAAATGGATGAGGAAACAGCAAACTATCAAGTAGGGAAATGGCCAAATGATACATATAAGAAAATAACTGAAAAACAAATTTAAATGTGATAGATATAGAGTCAGTATTCAGTAGACATCAGTAGTTAAGAAAACATCAACTAAACTACGACTGAAATATTGTTGTCAATATCAGATTTACAAAATTAAAATCAAAAGGAGAGGTAATGTCTGGTGAGAATGAAGGTGAAGGTAAAATAAAATATAGGAAACAGAAATCATTTTGTCCTCTAGTAAATCAATCTCTCAAGATATATTAAAAACACAAATACAAATAACCTTTGTACCAGTGAAAATTCTTAGCTCTAGTATGAAAAGGAGCCCTGATCATTTGAATAGAAAATAAATTTATCAGAAAGAGATTAATCATTGACAGAATTGACAGGAATGCTGGAGAGTGAAACAAAGAAAATGGATAGGAACCTTCTGCGTCACTGGACCTACAACCAAGGACAAAGCCAAGAACAGCCCTGTTAGGGCATCTCTGTTCCTGCCAGTGGAAGCTGGACACTGTTGTTCGTACCCAATTCAATTTTTAAGAAAAGAAAGCTTTCTATCTCCCAATTTTAAAATTTTGATTTTTTTTTCTAACCTAAGAAGGTAGTAAAGAAAACAATGTCTGTTTAGGTAAAACATATTTTTAAAACTTTTGAATTCCTTGTTTTGGTGCAAATTTCTTTCAGTAAAAATTCAGAAAAAATTAAATGGTACCATATATAGGAACGATGCTAATCAATTTTTAATAATCACTTCTATGTAGAATATTTTGGAAAAAATTTTAATACACTTTAATGATCAGTATCTTTTTAGAATTAGGAATATCAGCTTTATTAAAACAATAATGCCATTATTTGATTAAAAGTAGACTGGGTCATTGACTTATTTTGGATAAAGAATTATATTACTTTAAATACTTTAACCCTATAAATAGCAGATTATATTTTTTCCATAATAAGGCAACCAGACAGAGTCAGTTCCAGGTTTGATAACTGGATTAGATTTTCTATAATTTTCATGGTGTTAATATAATGGTTTCAAGAAGGCTGTAGTATTATAGTGCTAAGCATCTAAGACTACCACATGACTACCTTCAAATGTAGAAAATGCAGGGCATTCCCTCTCTCTTCTTAGGAATACTGCTCACCACTTTCTCCGTGTATCTCATTTCCACCCTTACGTCCTCCAAGATTCTCCTGAGATTAAGTAAGGGATCTCTTCATGATAATAGAACAAATCTGGGATTCTGTTAGCCAGGAAAGTGGGGGAAGGAGATGATGACTTTTGAAGGCGCAATCTACATTGTCTTTTATATCCATGTTTTATTTTTATTTCAAATATAATTAGGAATTCAAGATCTCAACCTAACTACTCACCCAGGTAATAAATTTGGCATTTTCATGAGACTCTTTTTTCTTTGTTTTTCATTAATCCTGAAGAATATAGTTTGTATGGTAACAGTAGCTTTTCTTTTCAATATATTTCATGCTTTTTGCTGTGAAGCAATGAAATGTGTGGTAGAGACTAAGTTTAAAAAGTTTAACCAATTGTTGGAATCATAGTCTAATGACAGAGTTGTCTCTAAATTAATGAGAATAAGCTATATAGAAATTAGCATTTAATTTATACTTTTTTATGTTTTCCACAATCTTTAGAAGTTAATTGCTAATAAATTTCAAAACGTGAAAGAGTATAAACATTTTTTCTCAAAAAAAAACAAACGTGATTTCTTTTTTCTTACAGACTTTTGCTTTGTAGTTCTGCAATAAAATTGGTAGTGAGAAAGGAATAGATACCAATTAACAGAAACTAGAAAGTGGCAATTTAAAAACTTCATGTAGAAATGACTATGATTTCTTGTCTCTTTGCTTCTGAAGAAAGTCTTGGCCAAATGGGCAATGAGAGGACTGAGGAAGCAAACAAAAGCTTTCATGAAAGAGGAAACTCGATGAAATTCTTCTCTCAGGAAGCCAAATCAAGCAAGTTGAGAGAAGCTACCCTTCATCTCTGTGCACATTTTTATGGTCCAGAAAGGCTTGTTTTGCCCCTACATTAAGAGAAATTGGTGAATTAAAACATTTTTTATCAGAGTACGGTAACATTGGATTTAAAAGAAGTAGGCAACCATTACAGATAATTAAAAACATATCTAACTGTACCTAGATGTTTATTTTCTTCAAAATCTTCAGTTCTTTATAAAATCTTTTAAAGAGTGTCATAAGGAATCCTGGTTAATGTCTGCTGTTTTAATAAAGAGTTCTACTTTTGTATTAAATTAAAAGCACTACAGTATCTTTTAGTTAACTCCATGTATTCCATAAATCCCACTCTGTGGAACACGTGTTCAAAACAATTAGTTATTCAGTGGCAACACAGTGAGTTTCAAGTGAAATCCCTAAATAGATTCGAGAACCTGAAAATCAAAGGCAAGTGTGGCAGCACTGTTTCCTTTCCTTCCTGAAGAATTGGACCATGACACCTAAGAACACTGAAAGACAGAGAGAAAGGAAAAAGAAAGAATAACCAAGAACACTGATAGTAAACACAATGCAAACAGCCAAAACTCTACGTCATAAAATAAGACCAAAATACACGAGGAGCTTGTATTTTGGACAAAGAACATGCAACCCATTTCATTCTTTTATTTTTATCTTTCACATTTGGTTAATAGCTTGAGGCAAATATAACATTTGGGCAAAGATTTAGTACCAGATTGCACCATATATGCTCCTTAAGGTTCAGTGTGGAAACAACTTCATCTGGCTCAAATACGGTTTGACTTTGAACCAGTTATTGAAGTGACTTATTTTTACAATTTGTTTATCCTTAATCAAATAATCTTGTTGTCTTCTGTTAGTTCTAGAAACCTTGCATTATAACATGTGTACGCTATAACCTGGGTTTTATTTGGTTATTTTCAACTAAACGTTATAGAATTCTCTTGTTCATGTGGCTGGGAGAGTGGAAATATGGGCTGTAAAATTTAATTAAGATGAGTCATTTATAAAAGAATTGGCAGTGTTTTCTCCCTGAGTGATGCTTCAGCAGAACCGCTTCACAAGCAGTGACATAGCAGACTGATTTGATTATTGAGAAAATGAACAAAATCTGCATGAAATCGCTCCAAACTAATTCTGAGTTTGAGTGATTTCACCTGATCCTATGGAATTCTAATATCTAAAGTTCAGTAAATTATAAATTGAAAGACTACGAGAATTTTTCTGAAAGGGATCAAAAAAGACAGGTAGACACTTAAGGTGTTTAAACAGAATTTTTGTTGGTGGGGCACTAGAGAAGGAACAAAAGACATATTTGAGATTCTTCTCATCAGTAAGTTTGTCATGTAAGTTTATTTTGAGACATGGGTAAATTGCAAAGAAGTGTCATAGGCAAGGGAATTATGCACAGCCTTTCCTTCCCTCATTGCATAAACAACAAGTCAGGAGGAAAGATTTTTCTGTAACTGCTCTTTTTATTCATCTCTCTCACGGTCACTCCCTTTCTCTCTCTCTCCCCGACCTCCACCCCGGCTCCAAGAGCCTCCAGAGTAAATGTGTCTTTTCAGGAGTTCCACAGCATTCAAACTTCAATTTCCAACCCACAGGTTCATGCTGAAGCTACAGGCACAAGTCAGAACACAAAATCCTAGTGACCAGTATCTAGTCAAGGGTTAAAGCAGTCATGTTTGTTCCTTTATTTTTTATTCTGCATCTCATACGGGGACACAAAATGATCTACCAATAGAAATTAATTACTTAATCATAGAAAATACAGGAAAGTGGTCAAATGCTGTACTTGTCAAGCACCACGCTCAACACGTTTTCATTAAAGGAGCGTGTTTTCCACGTAGATGAGGAGAATCAATGAGGATGAATACAAATTAGTGAAAGCAGATAGAAGTCGGTAATCTCCCCTAGTTTTAGAAGAATAGTTTTTTTAAACTTTAAAACCTGAATTTTATGCACTTTGTTTTCTCTTGTCTGATTTTAACTCAATTCACGATAGCCCTCATATTTTACTATCCTGTTAGGGACTTTATTTTTTCCTGATTGAAACAGTTCTATTTTAGAGTAGAAAATGGAAGATGCCATTTTAAAGGATAAAGCCTTTAAAATACCTACATAAAAGTTTACTCTATACATTCCAAAACAAAATGCTAACACCCTAAATTCATTATCATGGTGCTATGAGCTACATGTTTGTGCCGTAAGATGAAGCCCTAACCTGCAATGTGAGGGTACTTGGAGTTGTGTCCTTTGGTAGCTAATTCGGGTCAGAAGAAGTCATGAGATTGGGACCCTCAGGATAGGATTAGTGCCCTCGTAAGAAGAGATGTCAGAAACTTGGTATCTCTCCACCATGCGAGGACACAGAGAGAAGGTATCCATCTATAAGCCAAGAAGAGAGCCCTTCCAAAGAATCAAATTGCTCTTGGACTTCCCAGTGTCCAGAACTGTAAGAAAATTAATTTATCAATTTCTGTTGTTTAAGCTGCCCAGTCTACGGTATATTGCTACAAAGCCCAAGCAGACTAATACGTGCAGTCTATAAGAAACTGATATTATGCAAAGACTTTCTTGTTTAGGATGCAGAAGTTAGGTTGACCTTAGTTTTGTGTGACCTTGAGCAAGTTATGAAAATGTCTTAACCTGTTTCTTTATCTAAAAGATGGAAGTAATTATACTTGCCTGATTCGACTGTTTGAAAAGTCAAACAAGATGGAACCAAAGGCGTAACAGTGTGCCTGGCAAGTGACAAAAGCTAAAATAATGTTTATTCTTTGGGTCATCATTCTGGAAGATCTCACACGTCCTTACGGTTGAAAGCGCAGAGAGTAACCTGATGTATCTCCTGCTAGTTTTACAAAAACCCTTCAGATTCCATTCTTCTTTCCACATTAACAAATACCTTGCAGTTCTTTTTCATGATGCCAACAAGAGGGATTTTACCAGTCACATAGCTCTTCTGAAATGTATTATCACTTTGTTGAAATATGATGGCATCCTAAATCTGGTTGTTTTCTAAGAGCTTTGAAACAAAGCTCTAAAACCATCTGAATAATCAACTAATAATTCAACACAGTAAATACTTTCGAACACTTGATATTACCAGGAAAATTGTTGTCCTGGGAGCTGTGGAGCCTACAGCGTGGCTCACCCAGGGCCTGTCCTCAAAGAGCGCAGAACAATGAAGGAAACAGACGTGCAGGCAAATGTCCTGCGGTGAAGAAGTGCTCTCACAGCCCTAAGGCACCGTGAGGGCACAAAGGAAAAGTTGGCCGGTTCTCACATCTCACAGAAGGCAAAACAGTCAAGCGGGTCAGTGCTCCATCACTGCTTGAAACTTGGACTTTACTTCAAGATCTGACAGAAGCCAAAGTGAGTGAAGTGAATTTGTGGAGGAACCATTATCTGCAATGTGTATACTTCATAGATCCATATGATTTTTATTCCGTTCCAGGGTTCAATACAGGACACCATGTTGCACTAAACAATACTGAACAATAATACTAGCAAATTATAACCACTGTTACCACTGGTACCACTGTATTACTACCACCACCACCACCACACCACTATTACACTACACTACTACTACTACTACTACTACTAATAATAATAATAATAATAATAATAATAAATCTCTAATATTTGTATAGCTTTTTACGAAGTTCCTACACATTTCATTCCAGTTCTACTCCATAGGTGATATTCTTAATTTAGTCCCAAATGAGGGAACTGAGGTTCAGACAAGCTCAACAATTTGCAAAGTTAATTCTTGTTTTTTAAAAATTAGGACTAGGAAGAAAACATCAATGGCACTGACACTTCTCTCTCAAAAAGGATGAGGTATTAGAAAACAGGAAGCAATTCTATACCCTCCAGATGCTACACCCAACTAGAGTCCTAGTTCCCACCGCACTTGTTCTTAACTACTTGAGAGAATTAGTTAACATTCTCATTTGCATCAATTAACATTCTGAGAAGTCTAACAAATGCTGTTCATAAGCTCTGTGTATACTACATTGCTTTTTCGTCTTCACATTTTTAATTATAAAAGTAAAATATGCTCATTATAGGCAACTGAAAATTATAGACAAATATTAAGGAGAGAAAAAAATTAATCCATAACCTAAAACTCAGAGATAACCAATTAACATTTGATGATATATTTCTTTCTAGCCCGTTTTCCTTTTTGTTTATTTGCGTGTTTGTGCATGTATTTTCATTAGGGAATGTATTTTATAAACAGATACGTTATGCTGTATTATTATTTTAATAAACTTTTTGGGAATAATTTTAGATTCACAGAATAACTGCAAAGAGGGGAGAGAGTTCCTGTAAACCCTCACACCCCAACTTTCCCTAATATTTGCATCATCTATAACCATGGTGCATTTTTGTAAATTAAGAAATTAACATATTATTAACTAAACTAAACACGTTTCTCAGATTTCACTAGCTTTTGTAATGGCACCCTGCTGTTCCAGGAGCAACCCATCCTATCACACATTTAGTTGTCACATCTCCTTGGTCTCCTCTGATTTGTGACAGTTTCTCAAGCCCCTTGCTTGTCATGGCCTTGACACTTGGAAAACTCCTGGTCAGGTATTCCATATAGCAAGGATGCATTTGGAATTTCGTTTTGTTTTCTCATTAGTGTCCTTCTCATCACATCATTTCAGGGGACACATAGTATCAACATAAATTATCATGGGTGAAATTAACATTGTTCTCTTCTTCATTAAGATTAAAATTTTAGTATCAACTAGATATCATTAGGAAATTACTTTTCACTCCACATTTTTAAGACTGCAGTTTCATTTTGAATCTGTAAGTTAATATTTTCATGGAATTATTGCTGTTTTCAATAAGATCTTTTAGAACTTCAATAACATAAAGCCAATAACCATGCTTTAAAATATCCAATTTCAAAATCATTCAGAAAAAATAATTTTGATTCTTACAGCTTATAAATTTGTGACAAAAGTATTACTTTGCACGAGCAACACATTTCAGTATGAAACAACGGAGAAAGGAGTCTGATCCCATTTCTTTACACAAAGCTGAAAGACAGTATGGAGCAGCTTAGAGTTTGTTAGATTCATTACTTTGATAACATGATTTAATGTGGAATTCTGATCAAAGCAGATGTCTACATCTAAAAGCCTCACTACAAAATAAACAAAGTACGAGTATTTCTTGAACCTTAAGGTTTATATTATTATATAAGCTGTATGAGAAAGCATTCACAATGTTCTGTCATTGTTTCCTCACTATCAGGATGCACAGATTTATGTCGTTTTTTATCATATCTGATTTGTATCAAAGTATTTACTTGTCAATTTAAATATTTTGTTTCTGTAGGCTCTTTTGGTATTTTACAGAACAAATAAAGATCTTCAAAGAGTTTCTTTTTAGAGATTCTCACTAGCATCATTACCGAAGTACTAGTCCATCTGTAATGAAATTTATTTAATCTAACAATAGAGTATGATCTGGATTAGTGTGCTCTCTGTGTCATCTAAACATATCATCAATGTGTCCACTAATTGCATGAATCAAAAAGTGGTACATTTTCTCTCTCTTTGGCATCACTGACCCCATGTATTGCATTAGCAATTTCAAGGCAGGCTGTTAAAACAAAAAGTCTACAATTCAATGAGGCATTCTGTATTTGAAGATTACAGATAGTTGTAATTAGTTCTTTGAACATAACCTAATATTGTATAAATGATTTCATATAGCAAATTTGTTCTTGGTCATTCATTCAATAATTATTTATCTAGACCTTACTATATGCCAGACATGGATCTCTGTTAGTGACCGAACAGGCAAAGATCCTATATTCTTTGAGATGACTACAGTCTAATAAGGCATGATAGACAGTAAACTATATAAGCAATAAAATTAAATGACCTAATATATTAAAAGGTAATACAGTAGTTTGCTAAGGGTGTCATCACAAACGAGGTGGCCTAAACAACAGAAATTCATCGTGCCACAGTCCTGAAGGCTAGCTGTCTGAGACCAAGGTGGGCAGGCTTGGTTCCTTCCAAGGGCTGGGAGAAGAATTCCTCCACTCCTCTCCTCAGCTCTGGTAGATTGTGACAAGTTTTGGCATTCCTTGGCTTAAGGACTTATGACCTGGACCTTCACATGGGATGCTTCTTATATGTATGTGTCTTTGTCTAAATTTCCCTTATTTATAAGGACACCAGTCATGTTTGATTAGGGTCCCGCCCTAATCCACTCTGACTTCATCTTAACTAATTACAAGTGCGAAATCCCATTTCTAAATATGTCAAATTCTCGGGTTATGGGAATTAGAATGTCAACATATGACTCTTTTTGGAGGAACACAATTCAATTAATAACAGGTGACACGTGCTATGAAATGATGAAAGTAGATCAAGGTGAGTGGATGAGAGTGAAAGGGACAGGTTATAATAAACATCACATAGAATGACCAGGGCGGGACTTCCCATGAAAGTTTAAGAATGAACTGAAATAGCAGAGAAAGTCAGCTCCACATGTATCGGGGCAGATGAGATTGCTACAGAAAAGGCTTTTTGGCCAGAGTAACCCCTCTAGTTTGAGAGAGAGAAAAAGTCAGTTCTGTTGTAGTGGAGTGTGTGACTGGAGAGAACAGCAGAGGGTGAAGAACCAGCTCACGTAAAGCTTTGCAGGTCGCTATAGAGGTTGCCTTCTATACCAAGTAAAATGGAAAGCCAAGTCAGATTTTAAACAGCGACATGACTGATGTGTTTTTCAAGGGTCACTCTGGCTGCTGTGTAGACTTATGGTGGCTAAGGACAAAAGCAGACACCCCTCTCTAATCCAGACACAACATGGAGGGTGCTGGGGAGGCAGTCTAGGGCCAGGATAATAGTAGTAAAACATGAGAAATAGCAGAAGTCTCCATTAATTGTGAAGCAGAGGTAACAAGCTTTCTTCACAGTTTGGAAAGACATATGAAGAAAAACATTTCAAGAATAAGGTTTTTGACTATGCAACTAGAAAGAAGGGGTCACTCACTATCAACCTAGTGAAGGCAGGCAGCTGTGAAGCGGATTGCGACATACTCTGCTGTAGGCAGCTTGTAATGGCCCCCACTTTCGGTAGCCACGTTCCTGCGTGTGACTCTCCCCTTCAGTGTGGGTTGCACTTAATGACTTATTTTAGCAAAATAGATGCTCCTCAACTTATGATGGGGTTACATCCTACAAGTTGAAAATACTATAGTTGAAAACGCATGTGATACACCTAACCTAGCAAACACTGTAGCTTGGCCGAGCCCACCTTAAATGTGCTCAGAACACTTCCACTGGCCTACGGTTAGACCAAATCATCCAACACAGTGGGCACACTGAAGAATGTCGGTTGTCTGCCCTCACCATTTTGTGGCCAATGGAGCCGCAGTTCACTGGCGTTGTCAAGCATCACAGGAGAGTTTTGCACTGCGTATCATTATTCCAGGAAAAGGTCAAAATTCAAGATTCAAAGTACGGTTTCTACTGACTGCAAATCACTTGTGCACCATCATAAGTAAAGAAATCATACATTGAACCATTGTAATTCAGGGATTGTCTGTATATTACAACGAAAGTGACAGGAAGTCAATTCCTACAATTGGTTAAAGAAAGACGGTGGCTTCGGACTTGGATGCTTTCTCTCTGGCTTTCTTGGCCCTCTTAGGGAAGCCAGCTGTCATGACGTGAGCTGTCCTATAGCAAGTTCATGTGGTGGGAAACTGAAGGAGGCCTCAGGCCAAGAGCTAGTAAGACAGTGAGGTCTTAGTCCAATGGCCCACTAGGAACCAAATCCTTCCAACAACCACAAGAGTGGATTTAGAAGTGAATTGTCCACTGTCAAGCCTACAGATGAGACCACAGCCCTGTTTGAAAGCCTGACTCCACTAAAGCTCATGACTGACCATGAGCCAGAGAACCCAGCCAAACTATGCCTGAATTTCTAACCCATAAAAATTGAGAGATAGTATGTTTGTTTTAAAAAGTTCAAAACTTCTATTTTTTAGAAAAACATTCAAAATGCATTTTTTTATACTGTTAAATTTATCAGGGTGACATTGGTTAGCAAAAATTACATAGGTTCCAGGTGTACAATTTTATAGTGCATCGTCTATGTGTTGCAAAATGTTTGGAGGTAACAAACCAAAGCATTTGCTTATAACCAATGATTCCTATGCTACTATGCCATGCAAAAAAACAATATTTAAAGTGAGGGAGGAAAGAATTATAGGAACTCTCCAATGCATATTTGAAGAAAGTCTCATTATATTGCTTAATGAGAGCTTAATATTTTTGCACTATTGGGTTTGTCTTGGGCATAATAGCTTTCCAGGTTTAATCAAGTTTGTCCATTAAGATGGGAACATATGTCTGCAAAAATAATCTAAATAGAAAGTACTTAAAGGCACCTCAGATTATGAAAACTTCAAAAAAATTTATTTTCAGAAAAAAAATTTTATCATCTGCATTCTTAAGAAAATTTAAAAACATTTCTAAAAATATGAACATGTATTATGCAAAACAGGAAGTAACAAAATGTTAATTTTCATTACATTAACTAATAAAATTCTGAGAATATTTGATTAAAATATTGTTGATAGTCATATGCAATCATGTATATTGATTTCTGTAACCACAGTGTTCTATAAAATCATTTTTAAAAATAAGTTTAATTAAATTTTGTTCACTTATTTGTTCTAATTGATACTTTTACTTTTTAATTAAATTATTTATAAAATTTAAAATTTAATTAAACATCAGATTTTGATTTGTTATTAATACAAAATAATAAAAGTAATTATATAAGAAAGAAAAGTACATTTGGATAATTTTAAAATTAATTAGGTTTTATTTATATATACCTAATAATAATCATAATTATAATCATAATCATACTTCTTCCAATTTACTGAACATGATTCTGAGTCAAGCACTGTTCTAACCACTTTATGTGGTTTATATATCCTCACAATAACCCTGTGGGGGTAGGTAGTATTATTCCCATTTTACAGATGAGAAGTCTGAGTCACAAAGAAATTCTATAATTTTGCCTAAGGTCAAACAACTAGCAAGGAGTAAAGAAGCAATTTGAATGCAGGTGGTTTAGTTTTAAGGTCTGTGCTCTTAAAAAAAAACACACACCAACTGAAGAATGAACTAAAAGCAAAGGGAGGTAATTCAATGAGAAGGTAGAAATGAATATTCAATTAAATGAATATTACATTTTGTAAATTTATAACATTTGCTTATAATCTTTGCTTTTTTAAGGTTTGAATTTCCTTCCCTACAGAAAAATTTACAGCCATTGCTAATTTCCAGAATTCATGACATACCATCTAGGAAACTCAGGGTGGGGGACTTTTCTTGCAGCTGTATTTTCATATGGACGAACATTTTTTTCACCTAGATTTTAAAATTTATTTTTATTTTTGTTCGCAGTGCTAACGGAGATTATGGAGCAGGGTGAGCATGATGGTCAAACCCCTATTCCCTTCCTTCATGCTTCAGCCATTAACTCGTGCAAGGATAAAGAAATGAAAAACAATAGAGAGAATGGAAACTATCCGAAAAGTTCCTGCATTTTAACTACTTTAGGTCATACTGATTTCATTTGAATCTCTACAGCACTTGTTTGGACACTTAATCATATATGTTGACTTACATGGGAATTTTAGTGGCTTCGTGGTAAATTTCTATGTCCCCAAACAGATGATAAAGTCCTGGAATTGTCCGTTTGGTTCCTTTTGTACCCCACTGCTTCTTCACCACTCTGGGTCAGTACCGTTTTCGTACCATGAATGCCTCCTCCTCTACGACTCCTGTTCCATGAAAGCACCGACCCCCCACCCGAACTCCTTGCTCCCCTTCTCTCCATCCTCCAAACCCTTCCTAAATGTACCCCACCACCTCAGGGAAGCTTCCCGAGTTCTGCCTTCCATAACCACCAGCTCTCTCACCCTTTGTTTGGGTCTTAGTGAACCCATGATCCATGGTCCCTAGAAGTCTGACTTGGTTTGGGATGTGAGGACGAAACACCACAGCCAGGTGGCTTCTCCCAGTCCTGAGAGCCAGAAGGCCGAGATCAGGATGCCATGCGTGGTCAGGTTCCTGGTGCGGGCCCTCTTCCTGGTAGGGTACTCGTATGGCCTTTCCTTGGGACATGCATGCAGACAGCAAGGTATACTGCCTCTCCCTTTTTTGTTTTTGGTTTTTAGGCCATTAATCCCAACACGGGGAACCCACTGTCATAATCACATCTAAACCTAATTACCCACCAAAGGCCCCACCTTCAAATACTATCACATTGGAGATAAGGGCTTCAATTTATGAATTTTGTGAGGACACAAACATCCGGTCCACAGCAGAGTCCTATTAATAGAATAACTAACACAGAGAGGAGGAGACAGAGACTTTATAGCTTTAAGGAGAGGAAATTGTATTGATTACACGGCAAGCACCAGGCCTTAGGGAATAAGCAACGTTACCATCCAAGTTTGTGTCAGAGAGGAAAAACAGCATAAGTGTTATAAGCCCCATTATAAACATGTATTCTATAGATTCCCCCATTGCTATTCTGTTTTCACCAACATTTGCACACCAAAGTGGCTGATTTCTCTCAGAGAGATGTGAGAGAGCTGAGCTGTTCAGTTCAGCTGCTAGAAACAACAAGGAATGGAGAGTTAGGAAGAGAGGCAGAACCTTCTGGATTTGGGAGGGAAGAGAGATTCCCAAGTAGAGAGTGGGCAATGTAGAAGGTCCAAACAGCTTTTTGCTCAGTTTGGTTGACCCCAATTCCTAATGAATATTAATTTTTTGTGTTATCACTGCAAAACTTCCCCTGGCTCCTTAACTTGTTGATACGTCTCCTCAAGTACTTGAAAATAACATTTAAGCTAGGACTTGAAAACAGAATACTAAACAGACTCTCCAAAAATTACATAAAGGAAGAGGTAAAGGAAAGAACAGGGATAAACACAGAACATTATAGATTGAAAGGGAAAAGTACATTTAAAGGTCCTGAGGTAAGAAAGAGCTTGGCTTTAAGGAAAATTCAAAATCATCCAGGGAGCACTGTGCTGAGGTCATTGAGGATGAACCTGAGAGGTATCACTGGATTTGGGATTAGAAAGAATAGAGCAAAGTGGTAAGAATTACAATGAAAACAGATGTCCAAATTCATCAACCTTTATAGTCAGCATATTTGACAGCAGTGTTTGACCAAACTCCCCAAAGAATAGAAACAGAGTGAGAAACGTTTTCCTAACTAGCTAGTCTTCACTACAGATCATCTGGTTTACTGTGTCCTTGCACAATGTAAAAGCAAAATTAGCACCTCACAGCTATTTCCCAGCTTCTGGAGACAGTTTGTGTTTCTTAATTGTTCAACATGTTTTCATTCTTTGCCCAAGAAAAAGATCACCTATAAAGTAGCATTCAGAAGGCTTTTTAAGAGAAATGTGGCCTGATCTGACAAATTAAGAGGAAAGGTACAGGGCTGATTTAGGAGTGTAAGCTGGCATTCAGGGGAAAGAGAACACTAGGATATGCAATTTCCAGATATCCAAGATCGCCCTGGGATGTGAATTCTTTAACACAAAATGTTATGTCGGTCATTAGGGTTCTATTAACATAATTGCATCCTCACTTCTAACTTATAATTCCTCTATAGGCAGCTATAAGACCCTATCACGTGATTTTGATACGGATTAGTACAGGTCATACAGAAAAAAACCCCCACAATCAATTATCACCTAGAAGGTACTATTAAAATATCTTTAAATATTTTTAAACATATGATGGGTGGGTGGAAAGGTAGAAGGAAATTGTGTGGTGTAATGTGAAAAGTCTTTTCATAAGGGACAGTACATCTTCTAATTCATGCTATATCACTACAGAAGCAAATGTATGCAGCTTTGAAGTTTTGTATATGTGTTATCCCATTTTCCTGTTAAGTCATACAGAACTTTACCTAGAGAACAAATGCTCCGATAAAAATTGGCACATGGATGGAGAGCACCATCCTTATATTTATTAAACCACATCTGTTATCAACCTTCAATTTATCATTTTTAAAAAGTATATCTTTACATTAATCAGCTGTTTTATCAAGTTAATCAGAACAGAGTGTGATCAATGTGTAATGAAATAAGTATTCAAATTTAAAGTCACTTTTTTAGCAAAGGCATTCTTTGTATGACAGTACCCACAGTTACACAATATTGTATCGTTGAGGACATGGCCTCAGAGTCTACAGAGCAAAAAAGGCAATTAATTTGTGCAATACTTATCTTTACCCTGACATGCATTTGATGAAGAAATGTTGCAATACTCTTTTCCCAGATTTCCAGTCAACAAACATGTACTGAGTGCCTTCAAGGACTAAGTGTTTATACGACATACAGGATAATACAAAGCAGTGAGTAAGAGTCCTTCTGCCCTAACATCTCACATTCCAGAAGAGGAGCTAAGATATATGCACCAAGAACCATAATAGAAATAGAACGCAATAAATGCTAAAAAAGACATATAAGAACAGTTGTTAAGGGAGCATAGAAGGCATAGAGATTAATGGCTGCTAGACCCAGAGGAAGTGATATTGGCCCTACTTGAGGAAGAAGAGGCCTCAATAAAGCTTCATTGAAAACAATGAATTTAAATTACAAGGGTACACTTTCTAAGTTATACATCATTCTTATTTAAACACAGCTGCTCTGTGCCTGCATCTAATATTTACCTCACAGGTTTGAGATTCAAGGAGTTTTATAAAATCTAAATCACTACACAGTTACAGCAAAATTATTATTGCATCATTACTATTGCTATCTGCAGCCCGGGGCCAAGCATGAAGAAGAAGGCAAAGTGCTACGAACGCTACCATGAAGACCATGGGCACTGGGTAGGTACAGACAGAATACCCCATGCTACACCAGCACACAAAGCAAGGCACCAGATAATGGATTGAAGGTGGCAGTTTTCTGTACTGCTCGTGGACTGGCCAACAACAGGGGCCCCGCTACAGACTCCTACAGCAGAGGAGCCAGGATGCCAGCCAGGGAACCCCACTGGTACTCTGGCTCTTGGTAGAAATCACAGATAATAAAAGTGGCTCTGCTATTGACCTGGTGGGACTCATAAGACAGTTGCAAGGTTTCTTGTGGCCAATGTTCAGGAGTTCCAACGTGCTCTATGGTACAAGATGCTTTTGAAGGCGGCTAGAAGAACCAGGATGAAACACCAAATTGACTCTTTGGTTCATTTGATGTCCTCTAATCACTTGACAGGCTACTGCTTACCTATTGTTAAATAATGCATTTATCTTACATAAAAAATAACCGAAAATGAGAAGGTAACCTTCTTCCACACTGTAACTATTTGAAAATTCGCAAACCTGTGTTGGACGCATATCATGCGCCAGTTTATTTACTTTGAGATCTTATCCTGAAAGACCTGAATTATTGATTTCATAATTTAAATGAATTACATCCTTCACTGACTTTTTAAGAATATAAAACAGACACTGAGAAGATTATATCCGCAAAGCTCCCTGTTTTGCCTCCAGGCTAGAGGAGTATTGGGTAGAATGTGAGGGCAAATGCAGATGGGAAGGGGAAATGGACCCAAATCACACGTCCTGGTTGTTTCCAGGATCTGTGTCCCTTTCAGTAACTGGGATTACCAATTCCATGTTCAAAAAAAGAAAAAAAAATTACTCAAGTCCAAATCTACTCTGAGGACATCAGCAGGGTCTGCTTTTAAAAACTCGCCTCACAGAGCCTAATGATTCGGGCAGCTCCATCAGCTCTCAGGGGCTAAGGCCCCTTCCAAGGTATTGACACAGACAATTATAATGGGGTAGCCGAAGGGCCAGAAACAGTTAATGTCGCTTCCCAAAGTGCCAAACTCTTCCAAGAGAGTATCTTAGATATTCAGAATATGGGGCCCAATGTGCAGGAATAGATTCCTAAGGCAAAGTGGGAGATGGGGGGAAAGAATTAGGGGGGAAAAAGAAAGGAAAATACCAAAATACTTGTGTAGAATAATGTTTAACTAAATAAATAATGCACATCATAAAATATGTATTTATTTAGTATACACCAAGCATACCACAAACTAGTCACAAAAATCACCCTGGTTTTGCAACTGAATAATAAATACAGCACCTTAAAATACCTGACGGCCGGGGTGCATAAAAGAGTGAGGAAGCCAGCGCACAGGGACTGCGCACTGCACGGCCTTCCCTGCCTCTGGGGGAGAGGACACAGCGCATGCTGAGCGGTGAGGCCGTGCAGGCAGCAGCTGCGGCAACACGAGGGCCTGAACAAGGGACACGCTTGGGAACCCTCGGTGCAAGCTGCCAGCTATCATGGGAGGAGGAGAGGGTGACGGAAAACCTTAAGGGTCTTGCAGCAACCAGGGAAAAAACCAGAAAAGAGGCGATGGGCAATCAATCTTTCAATACCCAAGAAAACAGGCTACCAGATAAAGGACTGTGTCCATTTCAGCAGAAGAGCCCTTGTCCTCTTGCTGTAATAGTCACTCACGTGAAATGAATACGTTCGTGCTACGCGATCCGGCTGAGCACGATGGACCAGCATGACCCATTTGAAACCATGAGCTGTTTAATCCTGGCTTGCAGATTAGCACAAATTAACAGACAGAACACACTTTGCTGGGAATTTTAGAACATTCTTCTAGTGGTTAAACGGAGACTTCATTGATCAGAAAGGATTCCTTAAGGCCAACAGAGGAATGCTGAGGTGGCATTGCTGTCTACCGTCCGCAGTTTACACGATAAACGTCCGTCTCCCATCAAGCCTTCGGCCTGCCGTTCACTCTGCAGCCGTTATCTTCACTAGCTGACACACGTAATCTAACATTCTCACTTTGCCACAGTCGGAGCAATTGCTTGACAATTTGATTACAGTTTCCTGTCAGCTCACATACGGAATATTTCGGAGAGCTTTCAGCAATCGCAAAATATTTTGATTTTGCAATGATAGTAATCCATGAAGAAAAGTGTCTTCAAAATATTGATCTCTGATAACAAATGAAGATCTGCATGAAAGGAAATTGCTCTAAGTGCCTCTGAATAAGGATGTGTCGGAGCACAGAGGGAAGGAGGGTGGAGGCTGTGAGAACACAATGAAAAAGAGAAGGACTTGGGTTGTAGAATCTACTGAAGGAAGCAGAGCTTGTGACAAAGGAGCCACTGTCAGTGTTCAATGGCTTGATGGAGATAATTGAATCACCACTCTACTGGCAGAGTAGATAGCACATGTTTGTCACTGTCATTTCAAAAACCTCTTTCCTCATTCAAACAACTAAAGGCTGTTAGGCATGTGCATTGGTAGAAGTTTTAAAGAAAATGGAAACGAAGAATGAAACTTTGTCATTTAGAAGGCAAAATATCTCTTGGTTAAATAATAACTTGCTCATGTGTATGTCTTTAAATGAACTCATCTCAAATGTTAAAAGGCCCTATCTATATGTAAGAATTTTTGTCCCTCACTTTACAACCGAGACAAGCCTTTTTAATATATGAGTAAGACTGGCTCTTTGTGACCCCTAATAGAGATGTGAAAATAGGATTTGTCTTGAATTATCGACCTTTCCCCTTGAAATGAGAATATGCCAGAAAAGACCTCCACATTCTTTTTTGTTCCCTCAGCAATCAGTCATTCAAAACTATAGTAGTTACCACCAGCATTTCAGCACTTCTATGCCATGGTTGTTCTCTACAGAATAAGACAACTGAAATTATTTCCACAAATGAACAAGATAGAAATGGGCATAGGATCAAACTAAAAAAAAAAAAAATAATAAAAAATCATAGAACTTTAAATGGAGGAAAATTTTCTGAAATAAAAACCCATTATTGTAGCCCTGGAGCAAAAGGTAATTTATAGGTAGGCCAGTATAACATGTGTTCCTCAATAATGCAATCCATCACTTTACCTGGAATCTAGCCACTCAGCAATGTTAAGGCTCTAGCATGAAACCAGTTTTTTTTTTTAAGTTGCTATTAGTCAAATAGCTTTTAATGATTTCTACTTTTAGACAACAGTCAGGGCTATTTAAATCTATAATTCGTCCTACATTTCTTTTTAAATACACATGCACCCATGCGTGCTGACATTGCTTATATTCAGAACAGAGAAATCAAATGGATCTAGCACATGAGCTTTGAAAGCATAAATTAGCCGTGAAAAAACATTTCTGCCATTGACATTTCATTTTTGTAATAAAGTATCACTTACATACAGTAAAATTCATTCTTTTTTTAATATACCACTCTGAGTTTTGAGAAACACATACAGCCATGTAACCACCATTAGAATAAAAATATAGAACAACAATACCCTCAAATTCCCCCCTGCCCCTTGGTAATCCACCCCTCCTATACCCTCAGCCCCTGGCACCCACTAACTTGTTTCTCATCCTATAGTTTTATGTTTTCCAGGGTGTCATATCAACTGGACTTTTAAGTCCAGTACCTTTGGCAAGAAAAATATGATTAAGAACTGTCCGCATTGTTTTATGTATCAGTAGTACATTCTTTTTGCTGATAAGTATTTCATTGCACGACTGTATCTCAGTATGAATTGAATCCAGTTATATGAACATAAGATTTCATTTAGTTTTGGGTAAAATCCTAGAATTAATGTCACTGGGTGATATGGTAAGTATATATTTAACTTTGCAAAAACTATCAAACTGTTTTAGAAAGTGGCTGCATCATTTTGAATTCATGCAAGCAATGTTGTGGGGGTTTCAGTTGCTCCAAATCCTTGTCAGCACTTGGTATTCTCAGTTACTTTGTGTGTTATGGTATCACATTATGGTATCACATTATGGTTTCTAATTTTCATTTTCCTAATAACTGATATGTCAAGCATCTTTTCATGTGCTTATTTGCCATTCACATTTTTTTTTTTGATGAAGTATCTGTGGAAATCTTTTGCTCAGTTTTGTTTTGTTTTTCAAATCAGGTTGATAAGTTTCTTATTACTGCCTTTTCAGAGTTCTTGTGTAAGCTCCATACAAGTCCTTTATCAGATATATGATTTCAAATAGCTCTCCCAGTCTATGTCTTTTAATTCTCTTAATAGTGTCATACATATGGCAAAAAATTTCATTTCAATGCAATTCAACTTAGCAATCTTCTCTTTCTTTTATGGCTTGTGCTTTTCATATTGTGTCTAAGAACTTAATCCAAGATTTCTTCTATTTTACCTTCCGTACAGATTATTCACAACACAGTTTAAAATGCATCTAACATTAATGAAATCTCAGTAATATCTGTAAGTTAAAAAAATGATCAATTACTTTTTTATATTTAGAAAAATACAAAGAACCTTCAGTGTTTCATATATTTGAAGATTCTGAAATCACAATCTGTGCCCTACAACATGACAAATCATACCATTACAATAGTTATTAATTTGTTTACTTATCTAGTATTAAATAATGGCTTTACTATTTTCCAATTACTTTGCTAGATGGCATGTTAACAAAGTTTAAAATGCAGTTGATCTTTTCCCTCAAGAAGTTCACACCAAATATAAATACATCAATAAGTTTTTAATTAACAATGTTCTAAGAAATTATAGGAAGTAAAGAGAATATGTAAGAAGATATAATTTAGTCTAGGAGCTTAAAGAAAGATATCCTTAAGAAAGTAACATGCAAATTGGAAACTGAGCATAACTAGAAATTAATTTTAGAATTAGAGGAAAAAACCCAACATTTCAGACAGAGAAAAACTGCACATTTTAAAGACCCCACAATAGGAAATAAATGAACATATTTGAGGATCAGAGTAAAGCCAGGCCAATAGTAAATTGTGCAGTGGTTTTCTAATTTTCACTTACATGAGAATCACCCCAGGAAGCTTGCTTAAAATTAAGATTATCATCCTAAATAAATAATAAATTTAAATGTTTATTTATTACATCTAAAATAATAATGAGGTGATTATGATGTGATGTATCAACCACCACAGTTCAATAAATTCTAGAATAGACAGACCAGGAGAGAGTGGTAGGTAAAGAGACAAGAGGTAAGAACCAAGTCACTTAGAGTAAGGATAGTCGAGCCAAACTTTATTCTAAAAATCTTGAGAAGCCTTTGAAGGATAGAAAATGGGATGAGACACAATCCAGTTTGCATTTTAAAAATTGCGTGGAAGTCACATCATCAAAGCAGTTCTGTCTGATTTGGACCATCAGCCACAGGGTTGTACTGACTGTGGGAAACACGCTGCATCTCCACACTGGTCGGGGAGTATATTCACAACCCGACCCAACTGCCCCACATGCATCCAGTATGACTACTCTGGGAAACCTGGCCACCACACCAAACAGCTAGAGAGATATCCTACAGCTTGCCTGGGCAGAAGGTTACGACCGCGGTTCTACCCAAGTACTGAGCATAGCCTCTAGCCCCACATTATCAGGGAACTTGCATGCTGACCCTAAGGAGCCTTGGAGCCCAGCCTGTGGCACTGCCCAGCCAGAGCCCAGCCTGCAACCCAGCCAGCAGCAAGTCCAGCATAGGGCCCTGTCCAACTGTTGAATAGCCAGACCACAGCCTTGCCCAGATATGGAGTCTAGCCTGTGACCCTGCTCAGTCTTGGAGTATAGCCTCTGAGATTCCAGGACAGTGACCTTACCCAGTTGTCCTCAACAATAGATAGATCATCTGCGCAGAGAATCAGTAAGGAAAGAGTAAATTTGAACAATAAACAAAATGGACATAACAGACATACACAGAACATTCCATTCAACAACAGAATATACATTCTTTTATAGTGTTCATGGGGCATTTTCTAGAATGGATTGTATGTTAGGCCGCAAAACAATTCTCAACAAATTCATGAAGATGGAAATTATATCAAGTCTTTTCTGAAAACGATGGTATGAAATTAGAAATCAATAACAGGAGGAAAGCTGAAAAGTTCAGATACATGGAAATTTAACAACATACTCCAAAACAACCAATGGATCAAAGAAGAAATCATAAATTATATAAAAAATATATTGAGGCAAACAAAAATGGAAACACATCATAATAAAACATAGGTGAAATAGCAAAAGCAGGTCTAAGAGGAAAGTTTATAGCTATAAATACATTTATCAAGAAAAAAGAAGTGATCTCAAATAAACAATCAAATATTATACCTTAAGGAACTAGAAAAAGAACAAACAAAGCTCAAAGTTAGCAAAAGAAAAAAAATGAAAATTAGAGCAGAAACAAATAAAATAGAGAACATGAAAACAAAAAAAAAACATGGAAACAACAGAGATTAACAAAACCAAGAATTGTTTTTTTAAAAAAGTAAACAAAACTGAAAAGCCATTAGCTAGAGGAACAGACTAAAAGAGAGAACTCAAATAAACTTAATGAAAGAGGAGACATTATAACTGATATCAAAGAAACTGAAAGCATCATAAGTGCTTACTCTAAACAATTATATGGCAGTAAATTGGATAACCTAGAAGAAACGCATGAATTCCTAGAAACATACAATGTACTTAGACTACATCATGAAGAAACAGACCAATAATAACAAGTAGGGAGATTAAATCATTAAGCAAAAACACCTCAACAAAAAGAAAAGCAGAGGACCTACTTAATCATTGTTTTGCCCACCTTAAACTTATATAACGCTATATGTAAATTATATCTCAATAAAGCTGAAAAATACTAAAACAAAACTTACTTTGACATCCAGGCAGAGAAGGGATAAGAAAGACACAGAGTGGACTGGAAAATCCATTGGGAGCTATCACACGGACCTAAGTGAGTTCTTAGACAAGGGTAGTGTGTAAAGATAAAAAGAAATGGACAAAGTTCACATGAGATAACTGATCATTAATTCATCTCACGTACTATGGTCTACTTGTCATTATACTATCGGTCAAAAGAGGGGTGAAGGCTAACATGTAAATCTTAGTCACTTATTAGTGTGTTCCTAAATTTCTGCATTTTGCCTTGCCATTTCTGTTAGACGTGTGTGTGGTTAACCAAACATCTTCAAAGTGCTTTTTCTTCTCTTCTCTATATTTCAATTAAAGATTTAAAATATTTTTAAAGAAAGGAATTAGGTATGCTGAAAAACAGTAGCCTTCTTAAGAAACTTTAATTTTAGAGAACAAGCTCTCAAATCTTCTGAGCTGTTTCATAAAGCAAGAAATACTACAATTTATATTGAAGCTCCCCTATATAGATATATGAGGACTGTCTGGGAAGTACCCAGTCACAAACCATTGTGTTTTATATTGACAGTGGCTGGATTTTTTCTGGACAGCCCTCGTATAAGTAAGTACCAACACTTATAATCCTGTCCTAGGATTTTTTTTCTTCTAACACATGTATTTTCTACTCATCTCCACCCTTCCACCTCCCCTTCCCAGCCACATATCCTTGGCTGGTGACAAGGCCTGAGAGTCATCAAAAAACTTAAGAAAATTGACTGATATCATTTCCTATTCCCATACATACGATTATCTATGTGAATATGACTAGGAAGCAAAGCCATAATTGTGAGACAGTTTAAGCAGCAAATGTTTTTGTTTGTTTGTTTTCCTGCAGATTATTTTACCTGAATATCTAGGCTGAACAGACATACCATTTTAAATGAGACAGAAAACAACAGTACTGTCCCATTTCAAATGGTACATGTGGTCAGCCTAGTCTCACCGGGCTAAATTCAAGGTGTCAGTAGGCTGACCAGATGTTCCGTTTGAAACAGAACAGTACCACTGTTTGCTGTCCCATTTAAAATGGGACGTCTGGTCACCCTATGATATCCCATGTTCATGACTATAGTACCATGGCTCAACATGTAGTGAACAACTGCTAGGTTTTGAATTTACTTTATCCACAACCTCGCTGCCATTAGGAGACAAACAGAGATAGAGAGAAGTGAGACATGAATGAATCCTCTACTGGCTCCTTCCTTTCTTCTAATACTTTGAACATGATCACACCTGTGATCTTCTATCATCATCTTCGCCTAGAACTGGAAACCCCTCCTCACCCTGGTTCCTTCTCCAAATTGGCAGTCTGTTTCTCAAGCCCAGCTCCACTCTTACACAGTCTGATTAGGCCATCCCACCATATCTATGCATTCAGTCAGTCGGTCAATCAAGATGTTTAGGGAGGGACTATGGTATTAATTG
The DNA here is from genome assembly GCA_004026885.1 of Lyroderma lyra. Classification (NCBI taxonomy): domain Eukaryota; kingdom Metazoa; phylum Chordata; class Mammalia; order Chiroptera; family Megadermatidae; genus Lyroderma; species Lyroderma lyra. The sequence goes on from PVJL010004402.1 coordinate 40,256, forward strand.
GAACAACTAAGCCCTCTCCTTGACCTCTAGGGCACTGTCACTCTTCTTTTGGCTCCTAACAGCCTTATCTACACTACTCATTTGACCCTTGATGCTCACTTGTCTTGTTGAGTTAACTTTTCAAATGCAGGTACCATATTTTCCCAGTTGGTGGTTTCTTGATGTTTCATAGCTGAAGGATATCAAGCATGGGTGATTTTTAATAAAGCTGTTCGATTTAAACAACTATATTTCATGACATTATCTCTTTTGTGGTTTTTATGTGAAATCTATGTCTCTTAAATGTACTCAGTGGCCAAAATAAACAACTGGCAACTCTTTGTCAGATTTCCAAATTTTAAAACTTAAAGGTTGTAAAACAGGGGTATCCAACCTTTTGGCTTCCCAGGTCACAGCAGAAGAAAAATTATCTTGGGCTACACATAAAATACACTATCGATAGCTGATGAGCTAAAAAAAGCCTGTGCATAGTTAGCATAATGTTTTAAGAGAGTTCAAGAATTTGTGTTGGGCTGCATTCAGAGCTGTCCTGGGCCAAGTGCAGCCAGCTGGACAGCTTGCTGTAAAATGTATGGGACTTCGAAACACTGATAAACAGTCACACTACACTCCTCTTCATCCCGAGCAGCTCCTGTAAGAATACCTCACACACTGAGGAAGCTCACTAAATGTCTTCACTGGTTTAATCGTTTTTCCTATCTGTGAATTGTTCTCATTAGAAATCAAATCCCCACTCTTTACTTCCTTTGTCCTTTGTTCTAACAACTTAGCAAGTGATCAAAGTGTGTGCTGGGTGGTCTTGTAGTGTGAATCAAGGCATTTCCACCATGGGCACAAACTCAAATTCAAGAGCATGCACTCATAAAAGGGATGAAGGAGGGAGGAGAGAGAATTAAATAGTAGAGGCATTTCACTTGTCATTCTGCTCACTGAACATATGTCCAGGGTGAGTGTGAGATGGGAAATGGGACCCCGTCTTTCCCTCTGCTGGGTCTGCTTCCCATGTGCCTCTGCAGTTCTGAGTGTTCTAGTTCTTAAAGATATGCATTACATATAAGATGATTTCTAAGTTCAATATAATTACTTCATCTGGCTCTCAAGCACAAAAGGAAAAAATCTATCTGTCCCAAACCTAGAGGGAACATTGGCTATATTGCACTTACTGAGAGATGGTCTGTCAATGTCCAGCTTGGCACCTTCCTAAGGAATTTTCAAGGACAAGTTTGCTAATACTCAAGTTTTGCCTTGCCTGCTGACTCTAGACATCATCCCCACTGAGATGCCACTCTAACTGCACGCCACTCCACTCTACCCTGGAAAGACTCTTTCTGACTTTGACATTTCATTTATTTTATGCAAGGTATTCTCTATTCATAATGATGATTCAAAACATCTAAATCACTGGCCATCATTTTAAGGCTTTTAGAAGTATTATTACTGATAACAAACAAATATGGAAGGAAAATCACAAAAAAAGGGGAATGCTTTAATAGAAAGGTCGTATAAAACATGCCCACAGAAAACAAGTGGGGAATCGTGGAAGTGGGGGGGGGGGAGTGTCTAAAGACGTAGCTCAACAGAGTTATTCTGCTCCAATCTATGCTCTCAAGCCAGGAAGGTGGACCCAGTGTTGCCAAATATTCTTTTTTTATTTTTTCAAGAAAAGCTGAAAATCTAGATTTACATAGAAAGGTTCCCACGGAATTTCAAAAATAATAGAGAATCCTCTGGGTCAAGACCACAAGGACCCAACAAATAAGACCCATAAGTCTGACTTAACGCAATGATGATCCACTTGCAATCCCTGAGCTACCATACTTTTCTCACAAATAACTGGCTTTTTTAAAGTGAAAATATAATGATCCGAACAAATCCATTGCATAATTCTTCAAATTGCATGATGTGTGTGTGCTTTTCTCTCTATGGGACACTGTGGCACTTCGGTGAGTCAGAGCCAGGAAAGTAATCTATAGCTTGCCTGAGAGAAAGTATCTAACACCTCTCAACATATAAAGACATTTTAGCATGATGCCACATCTATGGCTATGAGTTATTTCTGTCTTTTGATTAAGAAGAAATGCTCTCAGTCATCTGTTTACCTAGGAGTTATAAAATCAATTAATTAGATAGTTCCCTACACGTGGAAGACACGTTGGATTTATTCTCTATGGGATCACAGTATGAGATGGACAACATACACACCTGTAAACACAACTTGATGGTTTCTCTATCTTAAAAAAATTAAAATTCTGTAGTTCTCAAATCAAGCCTTCCATATGAATCAGGAAATTCTCCTCACAGGCTGCATTTCTGTGAGGGGAAGTCAGGTCTCCAGCAGGAAATTGTCTGACTTTGATATACACAGCTTCTAAAGCCATAGCTTGGAGGTTGAACCCTCAAATCATTATTCTATACATACCAAACCTATTTGCTCATTTCTGTAATCGTTCATGGAACACAGAAACCATCAGAGGGGAATAAATCCAGGAAGGCAAATTGTGCTTCTTATGGCTATAAGGGATGCAGTGCTCAGTAGAGTGGAATTACTTTTCCAGCAAAATACATCAGAGGGCTTCCCAAATTTTTTAAACCTCAAATCATGTTGAGTGATGTTTATATTTCCTGTTGGATTCTAGTTTTGTATTCAACATATGGTGAGTAAAAAATATCCAGACCTGTCTCAGACATGAAAAGCCAAAGCTGTTTTACAATTTGCTGTGCCCCAACTAGTCTGGTACCAGAGATTATAAATCCACCTTTTGTTGTATCAATCTTTCTGATGAGCACATTTCAAAACTGCATGCTATATAATTCAATTAAAACTATTGCTTTTGCAACTGTTGTCCAGCAATGTAAACTGCCTTGTGTAGAATGAATGTGAAAACTAATATGAGTTTAAATAGCTCTGGAATGAACTCTCAACTTTCTGATAAAGGGGTACGTGAGATACAGGGTCCAGCAGAAGTAATGCCCTTGTTTATGAGCTGGTAATCTACACCAAATCTTTTATTACAAAAGCTTTAAGCATGTAATTCTGTAACAGATCAATATTTTAACTACTTTAAAAAGGGCATTACTTCTGCTGGATGCTGTATATTAATCAAGCTGACGCAATTCAGCAGGTGGCAACAAATATTAATATGTCCCCATCACTGCTATGCCGAAGTAACACAGCAGAAATCGGCAACTTTTGTTATAGTAAATACAGGGGGATTGATTGATGTTAACTGATCTTGGGTTGTTTGAGATGGCTGTTATTCTGTGTAAGTGTCAAGGTCATAGGGAAAGTGGTGTACATATGTATATATGGCCAGCCAGCAACTTTACAGGAAACAATCCCCATCCCCAACCTTTAGAAGCACCCATCTCCAAAATAGAAATGCTTAATTACTGCTCTATGTTTTGACCTATTTTACTTTTAGAAAGAGTTTCAAATCATTATTTACAGCTCATATGCAAGAGCTATTTGAACAAACGCCTGCATTTTGATTATGCAGGTCCAGGATTCTCTGCTGTATTTTTTTAAATCTTCAGAGATGTAGGATGCTGGTGGGTTTCAAAGCTATAAAATAATCTGCACAGCCGGGGTGTTATTGCCATCCAAGATCATGAAATTAATGAGGTCAGCTTTAAAGGGGCCAAATTTTCTTGAACTTGTTTGATTTGAGCAAAAGGCACTCATTTTCTTGTAGTCTTAAAACATTTTTATTAGAGCTATTTAATTTTATGACACTGGTTCAAAGAGTTTGCTAAAAGTCAGGATAAATCGCTTCTCTTTCTCTCTCTCCGCCCCCCCCCCCACCTTTCTTCCCTTCATCTCTCTTTCATTCTCCCTATATTGAAATTTAGAATCTGATTTACTTATAATTTAGCATTATATACAATCCTTTTTCTACCAGAACACTCAAATTTTAAGGGTATTTAGAGATTTAGGGTGAGTTTTAAACACCATGTAAACTTTGGATACATCTCTACGTGTTCATTAGTTTCCAAAACTGATATTAAAAGCTCCTACTAAATGAATATAGAATTTTCACCTATCCCAATATTAAATGACAACAAAAATAAACAAAACTATTATTTCTAAACATAGGTATCAGAAAATGTGGATTTTAAATTCATTTCCATGAATTGAAAGATTGTTTCAATTCTCTTATTAGTGTTGAGCTAGTCGCCTGTGGAAGTCTAATGAAATGATTAATTAGAAGGCCATTTAGAGCAGTATAAAGAAATATATGTTCATTTCAAATATTTTTATTACTAATAACAATGATTTTTAAAAGTACACCATCATAACGATGGATATTCTACTGCTATAATCAACAGCAAGTGTTTCAGTACCTACTATAATCTAGGCACTGGACAATAATTAGATGACTTTGTTCTTACCCTGAGGTAACTACAGGTCTAGCTGGGAAGCTACAGTATACACACACACACACAAACACCGAGCTTTTGAAAAAAATCACAATTAATGTATCTTGTATTGTGAGGGACAGACACTGAGTGCCACATGAGGGAGATAACATTTTTGGTTGAGTAATTGGGCAAAATTTCACAGGGGATAGCTTTATGGCTGGCCTTGACATTCGGGTAGAGCTTCATTAAGCACTGGGTGGCACACGCACGTGTCCTGTGGTGGTGGCAGGAACAATGGCACCCAAAGTACTCGACTGTACCAACCGTTTTAATAGGACAGCAAGGAGACAGTCTGACTGTTCCAGGGTGTATTGAGCTATATCCAAGCCAAGACATGTGTATTTTTATGTAGTAATTAATTAGAAATGTTAGCTTTTCTCCATTGTCTATCATCTAATTGATGACTATTTTTGCATGTTTGTTATTTTCTATTTAATCTTATGTTTTCCCTCATTATGCCAACCATATTTTTGTGCTTTCAGTCACGTTTGTTCTATTTTAAATTGCTTTAAAATATAGCTTCATTTCCAACATGTTCTATTTACATTTCTTTCTCTTTTTTTTGATGAACAGCTTGCTTTTAAATTTATTCCATCATGTAGATTCTCTCATTTGGGCCCTATATTTCTCTTCTGACTTTTTTGAGAATAGAAGTTATTTATTGAAATGATTACCGTGTATTTTTAGGTGAGAATTCTTATGATACGTGTTTACTTTGCTCCCGTTTGCTCATGTCTATTTCCCCTGTATTTTCCCCCACAGTTTATTTGTTGGTTTCTAAGTTTTACTGAAGTTTAAACGAGGCTAGAAACCTATTGAACATAAAGTATTGGAGGACTGGGGGGGGAGTGAGCCTTAAGGTAGGAAAGGCCAAAGACTAGGCTGAAATTGGTGCTCTCAGACGCTCCCCCAGCAAATCAGTTACTCCTTCTGTCCTGAGTGCATGACTCCCTCTGTGTCAGTCATCACTGTGACTCAGCAACAGTCCTTTCGTGTCCGATGTTCCCTGTGCAGCTGCCACCTCACCCTGCGCCACCTCTGGCACTCCCGTTCACAAAGGACGCCAGTGTAGTGACAGTGATTCTCAGTCTGGTTTCTACTTCAGGGCAGCCTCTCCGGCCATTCTGTGCAATTAGGCTCACATTCTATGGGGAGGTTCTGTACTGTTTTTGCAGCCACTGTACTCCCTGGACCTTGTCATCTTTAATCAAAGAATCATTGGATATGCTTTTCTGGCGTGTAACATTTACTTTTAGAGAAATCAATATTCGGCCATGTTCAAGAAGGCGTGTGTTGGTTCTTAGCATCCTGCCTTGTGGGCCACATTTCACATCATTCGGTGGGTGAGACTGTAGCCACTTTTTTGTTTCACTTTAGCTAGAAGGATTTTTATTTTTCTGTTTAAAAATTACTAATCATTGTTTTTGATAGATTTGAGAAACGAGAAGGAATAAAACTGCCTCAACCCCTCCATCTTAAACCTCACATTCGTGTGCATTAATTTAAAAACAATGAGACAATGCAATGCTTTGATAGTTATGCAAAGAGATGATGTCTAATTGCGATTCCTCCAAGAGCTTAACAGATTGAAAACATTACAATTCCAGAAAAGGAAACTCTTCTTTTTGAAATCGGGACCTTTGGGGTGTATACAGAAAGACAAAGAGAAAGATAGGCCAGGATGTGGAGGGAAGAGAAGTTACCCTGGCACCATGAAAAGTAAGAGAATTTAGATGGATTATTTCTAACCTGTGAACATTTAAAGTCATGTACCCTTTCCCCTACTTGATTTTAAGTGCTTGTCTTAACACTATCTATTTCTTGTTACAAGGAGGAAAAACGTTGCTTCCTGAAAGAGCTTATCCCTTACAATCCATTTTCTCCATAACCTGACCCTGCAGTGAAGTCAAAATGACAAATTTGTGACATCATCATAATTTTTTTTCCCTGGGAACAAACTGTGAAGCCACTAACACAGGATGGTGGCTTCACTGCAGGATGAAGCAGAGCAGCTGGCTCGAGAGGAAAGAGGGATCATTCCTGTTCAAACACACATATATCTCCCATAATAACCAGGGAAATTCAGAATATTACTGTCAAAGTAAATTGCATTTTGTATAAATGCCGTCTCCTTTCAAGTTCACCCCAGCGTGATCATCCTTCTTTATTTAGTGGTGTTGCCCTTTACTCCTTAGAGACCTTTAACAAAATCTCCTTTTCTATTTCATGTATCATTAAAATGACTTAAATGAGTGGGAGTGGGGCCTGCCTGACATTTATTTTTAATTATTTACATAAATAAAAGGGTGCTCTTATTTTATACCGACTGCAGTTCTAAACATATCACCAAGTGGATTTAATGCTCATGTTAGTATAAAGCACTGGACAGGTAATATCGATTCAGTTGTGAGTTCAGCAGGCTGAAAGCATATGTTCTGATCCAAAAGAAATTTTGTAAGGTGATAACAATACTTCGGTAATTATCATTCATATTTCTTTTTGGATCTATGAATGGTGAGGGTGAAACATGATGTGTAATGCATATTTCTCTCTACACTTGAGAGAAAAAGTCAATACCTACAACAAATTAAACCATCATGCAAGGAAATATGAATAATGCCAAATAATACAGGCCACACACTCCAGGAGTTCTGAGAACGTGACCATGAGTGCAAAGGGGACTGGAGACTCTAGGCTTTGGACTTGGAAGGCTCAGGGTTCAAATCTCAGGTCTGCCATTTAATGGCTTTGTGAATTCACCTCTCAAAGCTGCGATGTCCTCAGTTATAAAATAGAAGATGACGCTTACCCTGTGTGGCTGTGAAATGTGAATGACAACCTATGCAAAGCACACAGCAAAGCACATGGTGCAGTGAAAGCCTTCAGTAAATGTACAGGACAAATATGAGCTGCCGTTTTCAGATGGGATTAATGATGGAAGTCAGACTTTAGAATTTTAAGCAAAAACAAAACTTAGAAAGCAGACATCTAAGAAGAGAAAATTATTTTGAGAATTCTCAAGAAGGAGTTAGTGAAGGAATGTATACAATGTGTTTGGAGAGTAAGCAGTAGATTAACCTATCTGGAATTTAGGGGTCACAGAAATGGGCCAAAAAAAAAAAATAAGTTTAAAGGAATAGTTTGGGGTCAAACTGTGGAAAACATTGAACTTAGGCTACATGTAGAGTGGATTATTTATTATTCATTCAACAATTTTATTGAAGACCTACCATTTCTCAGACAGTCACCTAGTAACTGAGGATATAATAATAAATGATATGGATAAAGTCCCTATCTTCAAGGAGCTCACACTGAGTAAAGGAGAGATATTGATGGCTCTGAACAAAATCATAATGCAAAACAATTTGTATTTTAGAAATATTAATTACATGGTCATAATTAGAAGGAATGAAAGAATGTAGGGACTAGAGTTTTCTTGTGGAACGCTATTACAATGACTCAAAAATGATAGGAAGAGATTCTAGATTAGACTAGAGGCAATGAGACCAGAAATAAAGATTTGACCAAGGTTGAAAAGAAAAAAATCATAAGAATTAGAAACTAATTGATCATGAAAATGCTGCAGTTCAGAGGAGATTGTGTTCTCATATTTTTATTAAATTTATTGGGGTGATATTAGTTAATAAAACTATATAGGTTTCAAGTGTACATTTCTACGTCGTGTGTTGCATTGTGTGCTCACCGCCCAGAGTCAGTTCTCCGTCCATCACCACGTATCTGACCGTCTTCACCCTCTTCTACCTTCCTCTGCCCCCTTACCCTCCAGTAACCACTAAACTGCTGCCTGTACTTGGGAGCTTTTGCTTGCTTGCTTGTCTTGTTCATTTGTTGCTTTCAGTTTTATATCCCACATAGGAGTAAAATTATATGGCTCTTGACTTTTTCTGTCTGACTTACTTTGTTTACCATGATAATCTCAAGGTCCATCCCTGTTGTCGCAAATGGTAGTATTTCATTTCTTTCTTATGGGCAAGTAATATCCCACTGTATGTATGTACTGCATCTTCTTTATCCAATCAATAATCGAAGAACACTTTGGTTGTTTCCATGTCCTGGCCACCATGAATAATGCTACAATAAACATAGGAGTACCTTACAGGTAAATGTTTTCATATTTTTTAGGTAGATACCCAGAAGAAGAATTTCTGGATCATATGGTTATTCTATTCTTAATTTTTTGAGGAACCTCCACACTGTTTGCTATAGTGGCTGTACCAATTTCCATTCCCACCAGCAGTGTATGAGGGTTCCTTTATCTGCACACTTGTTAGTATTGTCTTATTGATGATGGCCATTATAGCAGGTGTGAGGTGGTATCTCATTGTGGTTTTGATTTGCATTTCCCTAATAGCTACTGAAGTGGAACATTTTTTTTATATATCTGTTGGCCATTTGTATATCTTCTTGGGAGAAGTGTCTGTTCAGGTCCTCTGCTCACTTCTAAATTGGGTTATTTCTTTTTTTGTTGCTGAGTTGCATGTGCTCTTTATGTATTTCAGATATTAGCCCCTTATTAGAGGTGTTGTTTGCAAATATCTTCTCCCATTCAGTTGGTTGATCTCTTTGTTTTCTTGATGGTTTCTTTTGCTGGGTAGAAGCTTTTTAATTTATTTTTACCTTTACTTCCCTTGCCTTTGGGGTCAAATCATAAAATCCTATCTAAGACCAAGGTCTATAAGTTTAGTACCTATGTTTTCTTCTATATGATTTATTGTTTTGGGTCTTATATTTATGTCTTTGGTCCATTTTGAGTTAATTGTGGTATATGATGACAGATAGCAGTCTAGCTTCCCTTTTTTGCACATGGCTTTCCAATTTTCCCAGCACCATTTATTGAAGAGGGTTTCCTTTCTCCCTTGTATGTTTTTGGCTGCTTTGTCAAAAATTATTTGCCCATATATACATGGGCTGTACAGAAAGTATCCAGCCATGTAATATGAAAAATACAGGCATTCATGGCTGCATTTTTTTACAGATAGCCCACGTATATGCAGGTTTATTAATGGATGAGTTCTCATTTCTGAGCCATTGGTCTATGTTTATGAGGGTTTTTTTGTTTTTTGTTTTTTGGTTTGTTTGTTTTTTGGGGGGTTTTTTGCCAAAGCCATGTTGTTTTGATTACTTTCACTTTGTAGTATAATTTGAAGTCATGAAGTGTGATACCTCCAGGCTTGTTTTCTTCCCCCCTCAGGAATGCTTTGGCTATTTGGGGGTTTTTGTGATTCCATACAAATCTGGTGATTTTTTGTTCTATTTCTTTAAAAAGTGCCATTGACATTTTGATGGCAATTGCAATTCTATACAAAGAATCATGGTATCTGCAAAAAGTGATTAATTTGACTGTTTCACTCCCAATCTGGATGCCTTTTATTTCTTTTCCTTGTCCAACTTGCTTGGCCTAGGACATGCAACACTATGTTGAATAACAGTGGTGTAAGGGCATCCTATCTTGTTCTGATTCTGTAAGAAAATCTTTCCGTTTTTCACCATTAAGTATATTAACTGAGGATGTGTCATATATGGCCTTATTTATGTTGAGGTTATTTTCATTCTATACCTGTTTTATTAAATGTTTTAATTATACATGGATATTGTATATCTTGTAAAATAATTTTTTCTGCATCTATTGATATGATCATATGATTTTTATCCTTTATTTTGTTTATATGGTGTATCACATTGATCGATTTGCATATGTTGAACGAGCCTTGTGACCCTGGAATGAATCTCACTTGATTGTGATGTATAATCTTCTTAATGCATTGTTGTATTCTATTTACTAGTATTTTGTTTAGTATTTTTACATCCATGTTCATTAAAGTTATTGGTCTATAGTTTTCTTTTTTTGTGTTATCCTTGCCAGGCTTTGATAACAGGGTAATGTTGGCCTTGTAAAATGAGTTGGGAAGTATTGCCTCTTCTTTGACTTTTTTGGAAGCGTTTGAGGAGGACAGGTGTTAATTCCTCTTTGAATGTTCGGTGAAATTTAATTGTGAGGCCATCACTTTATTCATTGATTTTATTTCTGAGTTCATTAAACTGCCTATCTGAGTTTTCTTGCATCTTGTTGAGTATTTTTAAAACTGTAATCTTGAATTCTCTGTCATTTAAGTCACATATTTCCATGTCTTTAACTTTATCTTCTGAAGATTTTTCATTTTCTTTCTGAGCAGCCTTGTTACACTGGCTGTTCCTAGTATTTGATGGCTTATTTCTCTTCTAGGCATGTGCAAGTGAACTCTGCAGCAGGTTGATAAGAAATCTTTCTTTTGTTTTCCAGTAACTGATGCTGGAGTATTTTATTTTCTCTTGCAGTGCCATAGCTTCTAGGACCTCTGCTGGGTGTTGGAAAATGCCTTGTATTCCTTGGGGGAGGTGACCAGGGCACCTCAATCTCAGGGCACCATTCCCTTGGGAGAATGTGGTGGTCAATGGGGTTCTAAACCCTGAAACCCCAGGGCTGCTGCTGTAGCTAGACACAGTGCTTTGCTGCCTAAAGTGTCCCAAGTATACCTGCTGGAATCAGCCTTGAAGGGTGGGTGTGGGGTGGACTGGGAGAGGCTACTGGTATGTTTGTGACTTTGCTCTCCTTCGAGTAATAGTGACTGCCAGACCTCAGCAGCCTTGCTTCTGTATCTCCACCTTTGTCACTGGGATTAGTCACAGTGTGCTTCTACTGCTCCAACACCATCTCAAATTCTCAGGGCTGTGGACTGTCTGCTTTGTAATCCAACAGTCCTGCAGTTTTTTTCTGGGGCCTACAGCTAGCTCTGGGAGGGGTGGCAGGGGGCACCCAGGCCCCGTGGCTTTGACTTCTGACTGGCAGTGGCAGCTTCTACAGCACAGCTGTCTGTCATACTTCTGTATGTGGTCTCTGTCCCGAGGTCTCTCCCTTGATCACTGGTTTTAGCCATACTAATGTTGATCATTCAGGCAAGAAGGCTTAAGACCACAGAGACTATACCTGCAACCTGAGTTTTCATCTTCCAGGACCCATAGTGAGCTCCAGGCTGCATCTGCAGTATGCATCTCTGTTCTTCTCCCTTCTGTCCTCCTCTATCCAGCCCCATCTGCCCACCTTCAGATGTTTCAATCATGCAGATTATCTCAGATGTGTTTTGTGTGTTGCACAGGGAATCCTTTGTTGAATTATACCTATTCTACTTGCTGTAATTTCCAGGGGAGTGATTAAGGGAACCCCTCACATTGCCATACTTCTGACATCACTCTGTACTTATTTTAAGAACATTCAAGCATTCAAGTGAAAATTTAGCAGATAAATTCCGTAAGAGGTTTAAGACTTTCTCCTTCCTTCCCTCCCTTCCCCCCCGCCTCTCATTCTCTCTCAAGCTATTGTCTTACCAATGATAGTGGCTATACAAATAGATGATAAACAAAATCTCTGAGGACATGTTAAGAGATAAAGAAAATGTAGAGAAAACGATCACATGCTTCGATCTTCTAAAGAAGGAAGAAAATGAAGCAGAATAGGAAACAGAAAAAAAGTAAGGATACATACTTCAAAACACAGTGTTGTCAGAGATGCCAGGAGAAGAGTTCTGTGATGGAGCAAGTGGTCAAACGTGTTAAATGTACCAAAACATAAAGAAAAATGAGGACCTCGAAAGGAGTGTTGAATTTGACAAATAAAGAAGTAATCTGAAGCCATTTCAGAGAGCAATCTCATTGTGGTGGTGAAAGACATCATTAGATTTCAGGAAATGGAGGCAATAAATAGACTCCACTCATTCAAGAAGTTTGGCATTAAAAGACAGAAAGAAGTTTTAGTGTCTCAGGTGTTAAGCAGGTGAGTCAGTCACTCCCTTTTTCATTCCTGATGGTGTCTGTAATATTCAACAGCCATTTGAGAATTGCCTGCTTTTGATTACTAGGAAAACTGAGTGAACATGTGTAAATGGCTTGATGCAGGTTCATCAATATTACAAGAAAATAATGCACTCTGATGATGCCAAATAAATGCATTATCTTTGTAGCCACAGCATGTGATTAATTTTTTTAATACTACACAAATTTCTGAAGCCCTTGGGAGACAGGAACTGTATTTACGAGAGTCAGAAGGGTAACCTTTGCCTGCTATGTGCTGAAATGCTCCCATCTGTACAGAATTCTAACAGAATGTTTCCCCCATCATATGCAGATTTATGGATGAGTTCCTTTATTGTCACATACCTTTCCTTCTTAAAAGATGACAGAAACCTATCGTTGTCAATTGCTAAAAGTTGTAGTTGTCTTGCATTACAATCCACTCTACAATGTGTTTTCCTTGTAAAATCCCAAGGGTAGAAAAAACGATATATATCAGCAGCCAGCTGCACTGAAGCTGTCAAACATTTAAGCTGATTTGTCTCTCAATCTCACGTCTAAATTAGCACATGCAGGGCTGTGGCATTTCTGTCTACCCAGGTGACACCAAAGAACATAACACTTTTACCATCCCTTTTAACCCATATTATCCCAGAGCACATGCAGTCTGGCTTCTTTGGATTTGCATTTCTTGATTAGATACTATCTATAGCATCATCCCTTTTGAAAAGCTTTTCATTCAGCCCTAATGATGGAGGATTAGAGATTCTGAGAGATGATTCATCCATCAAGTCAGTCAATACTCATACTCCCAGAAATTTTTCAAGATAGTATCAAGATTCATGCATATTCTGAGTCTTACAGAAATAGACAAGATGATTTTTTTCTATTTCTTTTAGAATTTTGTATTGTAACAATGAAAAACCTTAGAGTGCTTATCTTTGCCTATCTTAATTTTCTCTCATGTTCAGTGTCTATAACAAAAGAATTTCTTCTGTAAGTACTAAATTTCCCTAAGATCTTCTACCACTTGATCACAGATTCCAATTGGCTATACTGGTACCAAAAGAAAGTCATTACCCACATTGATTGGTGGTCTTTTAAGAATAGAGGAGATGTCATTACAAGTGTTCAGATTGCCATGAATTTTTTTACAGAAACGTTGCAAGTGTGCATATGACATTTTTCAAATAAAGTATTTCTCGAACAGTTCAAATTTAATCATGAAAAATAATACCCTGTGTGTGTGTGTGTGTGTGTGTGTGTCAGAATATATATATGTGTGTGTGTGTGTGTGTGTGTGTGTGTGTGTGTGTGCACTGACCCATACCTATGACAGGGAAGCTTATTGTTTTAAGAAAATAAAAACTACTTGCATGCATGAAGCAACTAGACAATAACAAAACAATGAATAATGGTAATTTGCTGTTTTAATTTTTCCTTTGTATGTTTAGGGGAAATGGGACTCCTGAGGGTATACAACGTAGTGGAAAGAAAGAGTTTTGAGACCCAATGTGAGACAGAATGGGAAAAATAAGTGAGAAGGAAGAAGACAGAGATAAGAGTGATGATGGTGTAAGAAAAAGATGTGAGTTGGGGCATGTTCCATATTTAGCCAGGTATCAGACTAAACACTAATAAAGATATAAAGTTACACACTAAACTATTTTAGGGATATTTCAGATGTGGTAGGAGATAGATTCTTTTAAAAATTATAATGTATGACAATAATGTGGTAAGTGTTATACAGAATTGGATTTATTTTGGACATAGAGACACAAAAAGAACTGATTATCAGGAAGAAACTCTGGATAGAGAGTCAAAATGCCAGATAAATAATCTGGAAGATAGCAGTTCAGAACTGATTTGATTAAAAAATGCTTAAATTTTTTTCAGAGAACTTATCACTTCAGAAGGCTTTTCTATGATTTCCTTAAACAATATCATTATTCCTCAATCTTGATTGCACATTAGAATCACTTGTAGAGATTTAAATACTTGCAACATCTCCGGTACAGTTATTAGTACTTTTAAAATGTTTCCCAGGTGTTCATTATGAGCAACCAAAGTTGATTACACTGTTTACTGATGAACAAATGAGTGAGGTATAGCAGGTAGTACTTACTATATCCATTTATATGAGAAAAATGAGGTTAAAAAGTTAAAATGACCTAAAAGTTAAAATAAGGCTACACACTTATATCATGGCAGATCCTGACATGGAAGCTACCTCTGCACTCTTAGAGAGGGTTATGCTACTTGCTAACATTAGAAACATCTTGCATAGCAGGACATCTTGTGAAAACGGTCTTTGAGTGGGTGAATGCAGTGCTGGGCAAGGAGTGCCTGGGAACAGGCATCAGGTAGGAACCGACTATAATGGTCTGGGCATGAGGAGATGCTGTAGATTTATACAGGCATGACTGACTCATAAGTGAGCACATAGGTTGACTAGATGACAATGTAACCTCATGGTAACATCTCCAAATTTGAGGCATTTAGAAAACAAAACCTGAAAAACAGAAAAAGCCTACTATTACAATCTATTTATAAATCTTTAGATTTACAATTATTTTAATTAGCGGTCAACTTCAACTTGTTGACGATGACTATTCAAATTGAAACTGAAAGCACTATGGTAGGTCAATAGGTTGTAATTCAATTTGAAACAACTCTACCTCCTGATGAAAATGCAATGCCTCTGCTTAAGCAGATACCTGAAAATGTCTGTTACATAAAAATTCTGTCTCATAAATCATTAGGAAAAGATTGAGTCACACTTATGCATAAATATTGCTTAATCTTAATATTCAACTGTGCATGCATTATTAATTAATAACATGTGTTGCTCATAAACCACCTTTAATGCTTGTTATCAAGTATAATAGTTGATCTTGAGTGCATCCCTCTTTTATAAAATTTCAAATGGCAACATGTTTCTGAATGTAAATAAATTTGACAAATAAGGGGGTTGGTGTGTGTGTGTGTATGTAGGTGTGTGTGTGTGTAGGTGTGTGTGTCACACACACACACCTACATACACACACACATATATATACATATATATACATATATATGTGTATATATATATATGCATACTCTTAAATTTCTAAAAAAACATAGATTTATGTTATGATTTTATCAAAAAATTCTTTATTCTGGCAGAGACTGAATTTGTTTAATATTAAAATCTCATCCTTAGTCAGAGGTTTAATCCATTCAGCTCAGAATTTAGTCTCTAATAGGAATAACAAAGAATGTATTATGAGAGAGAACTGGTTGACCTCCTTGCCATTCATTTGAAATCATCCACAGCTTCTCTTAGAAAATTGTTAGGGATCTATAAACTATGATTTCAAGTCTAAAATTTGAAATCTATTATTGTATTTGCTGGCGTGCAGCTACTTATTATTATCATTCTGAATTTGTATGTCTTCAGGGTAATGAGTTTCATTATTTCACCATAAGCTCACTACCTGCTGTGTCAAGCAAGCAGTGCTTCCATTTATTTGAAATATTCGAAATGAGCACTAACAGTTAGTCACAGATATCCAACTGAAACACCCAAAGTAAAGCAAGTTTCAGAAAACGATATTGAGAAAACATTCAAGGAATAAAAGAGCTAAAAATTGTAGCTCTCTAGAATCTTGAAGAGTTAGTTATAGACAGCTTGAGTTTTCCAGATAGCTAAAATGTATTCCTTTAAGTAAAATTTTTGCTAAAGGGCTACAAACTTAATACCTGCAGGAGCCATATCCAGAAATGGCTAAAGGAGATGGTAGTTACTCAGTTTTAAATGATTGTTCGTTTTGTTTGTTCTTATGTTAATAGTATTTTTTGAGGCATAAGGTATATACAGTAATATGAACAGATCCTTAGTACATAGCTCATTATTGGCAAATGTATATAACCATCACCAAGATCAAAATAAATAATACTCTCAGCAGCCCACAAATTTTCCTTTCCAGTCAATTCATTGCCACACCCCCAGAGACAATTGTTATTCTGATTTTTAACATCACAGGCTATTTTTTCTTATTCTTGAATGTCATTATGCATAGAATTATACTGGATATACATTTTATGCCTGGGTTTTTTGTTTTGGTTTGGTTTGGCTTTTTGCTCCACATAATATTTTTGAGACTCACCCATGTTGTCAGTAATTTGTTTTTGTTTTTATCGTTGCTGTTAAGTATTGCCATTGTATGACTATACCACAGTTGGTCAATAGTCTCCTGTTGACACATATTCGCGTTGGTTCCAGCTTGAGGCTATTATGATTCAAGTTGCTATGACCATTCTTAAATAAGTCTTTGGAAGGTACACATTGATTTCTCTTGGCTATGTTAGGAGTAGAACTTCTGGGTCATATTTTTGATATATGGTTAACTTTATGATAAACTTTCAAAAAGTTTTTCAAAGGAGTGACAATATTTTTAACCCCACTGGCATTATAAGGGAGTTCCTAAAGAGTTCATCGTTGGAAGGTAAGAATATAGGAGGGCTGTCTGGAAAAAATCCAGCCATAAATGCCTTTATTTTTCATATGACATGGCTGGGTACTTTCTAGACAGTCCTCACAGGTTCATTATCACCAGACCTTCTAATTTTTCAAAGAAATTGAGAGATGCTAATTTTTAGGTGAAAGTTTCTGATTCTTAAATCTTGACGAGTAATTCAATTGTTTTAAATAAACTGACCTATCAAAACATTCACCAGATTCTTCCTACAGGCCATCCATTTGACAATTCTGATATACAAAGGCAGACAATTAATTTCACAAACTCATCCCAGAAAAATAGAGGTTTGCTATTTTACACACCTCATTGCTGAATGCCACTACGGTCACCTCCCATGTACTCCCCTTGGGAAGCTATACATCAAGGCCAGTGCCTAGTCCACCCTTCAAAGCAATTTTGGAACTCTTTCTGGAATGGCCATCAGAGCTGTTGTCAAACCCAAAATCTGGCAATTAACTTTGGGAACTCGCCACCGTGAGCTTACATTGGCAGCCCTGTGCAAACAACTCGGGAAGGTGTCATAACTGTGCCAACCTATTTTCTGCTTAGAGTAGCCTGTTCATTTCTTGGCTGAACCATCTTCCATAGAGGGGAGTTTGCTGAGTTTTTAGATAGCTAAAGTATCAGCTTTATATTAATATGGGATTCCATTCAAAGACAAAGAGCCAACTAAGGGAAGTATAAAATATTTTCATAATGTAAATATCTTTAGGGGAAAAAAGCATCTCCACATATCTTACCCTTTCATTATACAATAGGATAGTGTTTTATGGTATTGATTGTGAACAGTTATAAAGGCTGATATGAACCATTAGCTTTAAAATGACTATTAAATATTTTCTTAAAATGCAGAAAATACTCCCAACTTCTAGTTTAATTTGGAAACAATAATTGAATGTGTACTATGTGCTTGGCACCATCTAAGCATTTTACATGTATTGTCCCATCTGATCCTCATGCCATCTTATGAGTATAGTTATTGTCAGACGTGTATTCCAATTGAGGGAACTACAGCCCAGACATATTAGCAAATGGACCAAACTCACCCAGTTATGAAAAGGTGGGACTAGAAATTGAACCCAGAAAGTTTTCTTACAGAGCCCATGATATTATGCCTAATGTTACATGTTTCTGCCTCTACATCTTTTTCTCCTCTAAGCTGAACTTCTAAGAAAATAATTTAATTAATGCCACATTTACAATTACTTTAGTAACTGGCAATGAATCATTGTCATAGTTCCTTACATTCTACTGTAAACTATCAGAAATCAGTACTGAATGAGCAACATATCCTGAATAGGCTATTTTTTAATGAGGCTCTGTGTTAAAAGGACAAAACTGTTAAGCCAAAGTGCCCGCCTACATAATAGATGCCTTTGAGGTATTATTAAGAAAGCTGGAAATGGTCCATTCTGTTTATTTCCACAGCCATGTTTACAAAACCTTCAAAGAGTAGGCACTGACTAAGTTAGTTTGACATACCAGTTAGAAATCAAGTGATTTGTATCCTAGGTATTTAAAGAGAACAATTAGCTTTCTAATAGAAAAAAAAAAAAGAAGGCAAAAATTGTGCGTAGACACAGTACTAGCTGCACTGTGTTTCCTAGTGCTAAATAATTAATCCTATATGTGTAAAAACTGTTCCACTTCACTGATTTACTAAGAAGGCTTTTCCATGTTTGCTAGCTAGTTCACAAAGCCCTGTTACTCTGACAGCTATAATTAGGAATGAGTAGGATTTCTAAGTTTGAAATATTTGCTTGGCAATTAACATAGCTTTTAATATAAAGGCGTGAGTGGGTTTGAATATGTTCTTTACAAACAACTCCTACAAGAGTATAGAATATGGGATCTTTGAATGCACACACGCCCCACACTTAATCTCACCAAACCGCACCCCTCTCCCACTTGTTCTGGAAATGGAAAGGTCAGCTGAGGGGTGCTGCTTCTATTGAAAGGCAGCCTGTGCTGAAGGTGTTTCCACCCTCATCTGAGGTTCAACCAGGCTCGGAAGGACCCTTGTCATGGAGCAGCTGGGCTCCCGTTACACATTTAGCTCCTCACTTGGGTCGCTGTGAAGTGCTAGACAGCATACTAGCTTCTTCGAATGCAAACCTGAATAAAGAACACATTTACTTCCCCCTAATGATGGAGCAACCTTCTCTCCCAACAGGAATCACCGTTCTCTCCTAATTTGCATATGAACATACTAAAAAAAAAAATCATTTTTTTCTTTAAAAACATGAAAATATAAATAATAATACAAGTGTGAGTTTTGGGTTCAAACATCAGTTTTAAGCACTCTTGTTTAGCAGACTACATATTAAAACCCTTCCTGATGTCTCAAATAATTATTTTTATTTGCTTGTCTATGTAAGTTTTCAAACTGTTACAGGTAAAATAGTGAGTAGGAAGAAAAGATTCAGGTAAATAATGGCATCAGTCATTTAAAAGAGGAGCCAGTTCTACACAGATAAAACATTTAATTCAAGAGGGCATCAAGTTAGAGTCCCATCAACTTGCCAAAACCGAAATTCATTTTCTGAAGTCCTCTGTTTATACCAATATGAACATATGTAGGGGCTATATAAGAGAAGGCACGACCATTTCAGGTCACTCATTATCCACAGCAATTGTCACTACTAGGAACAGTCCTTGAAGTTCACTGGGTGACACTATGTTTTGACTAAGCATTCAGGACTAGGGATAACTAAGCAAATTTAAGCAGATCAAAAGCTATCAGATCCACCAAGAGTTTCTTCAGTCATTTAAAGATACTTCACTGAGAGAAAACAAGGACCCCTCTTTGTCTCTGTCCCAAACAGGGTCCCATCAAATCCTCTCAGCAAAAATTCTGAGAAAATTGAATGTGAGCGATATTATAAGAATATTTTGGTACCATTTCACTGGGAGATTAGTAAGTTCTCTGTAGGGTTGCTCAAGTTTTTACAAGCATTGCATTTCTATGCAAAGAATACATGACAATGTTCTTCTACGTAAGGACAAACCAGAAAGAAAATGGGATAAGAATGAACACATAATGGTTTTATAACATCTAACAAGTTTAAATTCTTTAGAAAGGCTCTTCATAATCATTGGAATGTATTATGGAAATTTGTTTCTCTACAGGTGGCAAACTAGTGGCCTGGGAACTGAATCTGACTATTAGACACATTCCTCTTTGTTTGCACTGTGTTTTAAAACATTGAGAGATTCCATGTGAAAATTTAGTGTCCTTTGATAGATGATTGGATAAAGAAGATGTGGTACATATCCACAATGGAATATTACTCAGCCATAAGAAAAGATGAAATATTGCCATCTGTGACAAAGTGGGCGGATCTTGAGATCATCATGCTAAGCGAAATAAGCCAGACAAAAAAGACCAAGAACAGTATGACTTCACTCATATGTGGGATATAAAACTGGATGGGATATAAAACTGAAAGCAACAAAGGCACAAGACAAACAAATAAAGAAATAAAAACTCACTGACACAGACAATAGTTTAGTGGCAAGGGGGAAGGGAAGGTAGTGGAGGAGGGAGGGGGACTCAAATATACACATGGTGATGGAAGGGGAACTGACCCTGAGTGGTGAACACACAATGCAACACATAAACAGTGTATTGTGGAATTCTGCACTAGAAACCTATGTGATTTTACTGACCAATAAGAATATAAATAAATAATAAATAAACAAAAATGTACACAAAAATGTATAACTGCCTGACCACTCCAAGGGACAAGCTCTGTGTCATTTGTCCTGGTCCCCTCCACTTTCTGTTGATGGATTCACATATTTATTTTCCCTGTCTGGTCCTCAGAGGTAACTGTGTTTTCAACCCCTCTCACTCAGCCACCCTAGCTAGTCATGATGTCTATATTTCTACTTCTACATTTTCCAAACTCTGTTAATTCTCTTTCCTCCTTAATCCTGACAAAATGCAGACAATGAAGTCGCAATGCATTCAAAAGTTTCAGGCTCCCAAACAGCCCCATCTAGTCCGAAATCTCTGGAAAACTGTAAGTGTTAAAATATTCAGCTTAAGAGCATTCAGTGTCTTCTGAGAACAGCAAATGGGTAAGAAAGTATTTTCGCCATTCCCACCCACCCTCAGGTTAAGTGCTGGATGCAAATTAACATGGTAAAATCTAGAAATCCCTCAAGATCAGATCTTCCTTAATCCTGTATCACCTCTTCAAATGTAATTAGATAATGTCATGTTTGAAAAAGCAAAGAAATAAAATATGTCCAACTTAAAATAAATATTACAGTACAAATAAAGAAAAAAGTAATGGGTTAATACTTTTTAATTATACTAATTTTTTAAAAAGGGAAAGCATACATTATTTATATACTTAATATATCTATTAGTGTAGCAGTAATAGATAATATTACATACAGTGTATGCTTAGTAAATTTTAATAAATGAAAACATCTGCTCATAATTTACCACTGATAATAACATTGTACTTTCTTGATTCATTGTTTAGTTTCAAACTAATGGTAATATTTGAAAAAAAATCTTTATTTTAAAATGCATTATTTAAACTCCATAAAATATTTCTCAATATGATCTAAAATCTGTACTTTCCAAGCAAAAATAATTGCACCTTGGAGCTTGCACTTCGTTTCACATTTTAAATTTAAACATAAATAAAAACTCTAAGTGGTCACATAGGATGACAGAATGCAAGTAGCTCAGGTTCTCTTTCTTTGTCTTGACCAATTGTGCAACCCCTTCAATGCCTCCCACGGCCTGGCCCCAGCCCCAACATTCTGCACTTTACATCGCTTTTGACAAACGCACCAGTAAGGCTACAAAAAGAACCAGAGTGGCATTCCTGGTTAAGGCTTTGTTAAAAGATAATCTGAGGCATATTACAATTTTTTTAAGAGTATGAGTAAAAATGGAATCAAATGAAGCAGCACCAAAGCAGAACTGGTTAGGAACACTCTGCTTTTATAGAGAACAGGAGGCAGCAAAGCAAGGATATTATTTGATTGGTTAAAGCTTAAGCGTTTGACTTACTTGGAAAAGCCTAGTTGCTGTTTGTAAATAATTGTCCTTGATTTTTATTTCTTACCCTGAGGCACTTACAGCCTTAGGTTTTGGTGTGCTTAGATAAGCTGTTAAGGTTATAGAACCACCTCAGTCTAGTGGCCTCTTTGTTTCATTAATTTAACAGCTTTCCAATAATGGGTAACTTAATCTTGTCTGCTCTCTCGCCTGATCTGGCTCTTGGGGGAAAGGCAAAATTTCATTAATTTCTTCTAGCTGATAGGAGACTAAACAAGTAGCAGGATTGAAAATAGCAAGGCATTTTTCTATGCATTAAAAAGACGACATTCTAGATCCCATCCCAAAGCACTTCTAACTTAAGATGACCAAGCTTTGGTCAGGAATGAAGAGGTATCTGGCACCAACGCCTTTACTGACGTATTCATGCCATCTCCCAGGACAGTGCTTCTCCAGCTTTACTTTGCCTATGAATTATCTGGGGGGTCCTAACCCAATTAGTGGGGCCTGGGATTCACATTTATAACTAAGTTTCAGATGATTCTGATATTTCTGACCCAAGGACATACATTGAGTATCAATAGTCTAGAACAATCTCATCTAGCCTCCTACTTTTTCCATGATTATTTCAGTTGCTCCCAGCAGGCTTGGACAATACAGTGTCATCATCGGTTTGGGCTGCTATAACTAAATATCAATGCCATAAACTAGGCGGCTTATCAACACCAGAATTTATTTCTCACAGTCCTGGAGGCTGGAACTCCAAGAGCAGGTGCCAGCCTGGCCGGATTCTCAGAGAACCCAGGTTGCAGACTGCCAGCTTCTCACTGTGCCTTCCTATGGAGGAAGGGGCTAGGAACTCAGTTTTAAAAGAACACTAAACCCATTCATGAAAACTCTACTCTCCTAATCTAAGCACCTCCCCAAAACCTCACCCCCCCCATACCATCGCATTGAGCTTTATGACTCCAATACGTGAATTTTGAGGGGACACAGATATTTAGACCATAGCATGTATGAAAAGGGAAAGCAATAGTTGAAGGAAGAGGGAGAGTGGGAGGGACAGAGGAAAGGAGAGAGAGAAAGAATGTGCAAAACTAAGAGGTGCGAGAAGCACACATCTGAGAAACCATCAGGTGATTGTTGTATATTATTTAGATTGACCTTTCAAACATCACGGTAGTTACAATTACCATTATCTGATGAAAAATGTTTTAGTTTCAAATTTATTTATCTTTTGGTTAAAGGTCATTTGGTTTAATTTCTAGTGATTTTTCCTAAATAAAAATCAAATGATGTTAATGATTTCACAATCTATTAGTCTGTATTATTCTGATGGTAAATTCATTTTAATGACCATAAGTGATTGTCAGTAAGCCACATGTAGGCAATTGCTCATTTTAGATCACCCCAAATGCTATAAAAGTTCAAATTGATTTGTAGCTCATCAGTATTTATATATTAAGAAAAATCATTTTTTAGAAGATTTTTGCCATAGCACTAAAATGGATTCTTTGTACTCTGCTGATTATATAGGTTAAAACAACTGAACAGTTCTAAATTTTTATGATAAATTCCATCTGGCTAATGAAATGGAGAGATTTCAAAGTCATTTCTTTGGTTCAGATTTCAGAATCAATCCTTTGGTATTCTTATGTCTTTCTTCCCTGCAAGGTAACCAATTTAAGTGAAATAAAGAGATTTTTAATGGAATAGACTGTTCAAATGACCCTATTTCCTGAAGAGGGCATTTTCATGAATATTTATTTAATCTCTTTTACTTTTCTCAGGTTTTATTTTAAATTATGTTCACCAGGATAACCTCAGGAGTTGAAAAATCTATTTTTTCCATGAAGGTGCTGAATAATAAACATATACCTGTTGCGTAAATTTCTAAGAGATTCCTATAACTTGCTTTTAAAATATTCATCTAACGTCATCCAGCTACAAATAATAGATATACTTCCTCTTTCCTTTAAAAATAGGTGGGGAAAATGCAAGGATTGATGTAATTGAAAGATAAGCCAAATAATTATATTATTTAAAAGGCTATCAAAAATATGAAACATCGATGTAGTCATGATGAGATGGGGAAATATGCAAATACACTGAATGCAAAATTTTATCTCTCTGAAATACATAAAAACACTGTTTGCATAAAAAATTTGAAGACTGCTCATCCTACAGAGAAAGTGTGTTAAATTTTTATACTAGCTTGGGCAAGAGTAATTCACTTATAAGTTTTCCTTATACCTGCTTTAAGCAGAATCATTCAAATCTTCAGTTAAATTAATTTATTAATTTGCAAGTATTGTGAATAGCTGAAAATAATTGCTGAGTAAATTTGGTCCACAATAATTCTTTTTTCAGGAGATCACTATTATTTGAGCTAATAAGAAGAAAAATATATTTTTTCCCAAGAGAAATTCTATTAGGCATCCTCCAAGTACTAAGAAAATACAGAAAACATGGAGCCTTAGATTCATGGTTACTAGATTTTTTTCAAGTGTCCATTAGGTACCAATGGCTCTGGCTGAGGCCATCCTATCTGGTCCCTACACCTGCTGCCAGGAGAACCTCTTCTTATACATCCCAGGCTTCAAATCACGTTAGCCATCTTCAGAGAACCAATGTCAGAAATGGTATTTATTAACAGGCTTTGTGAGAACTTTGAACTATAGCAGGTCTTTTTATAATGTCATTTTGTTATAAGGGTGAGGAGAAAAAAACAACTGATTCCCAGCCAGGCAACTTTTCTGTGTGGAGGTGGCACGTTCTCTACATGTCTTCATGGGTTTCCTCCAGGTTCTTTGGCTTCCTCCCA
The DNA here is from genome assembly GCA_004026885.1 of Lyroderma lyra. Classification (NCBI taxonomy): domain Eukaryota; kingdom Metazoa; phylum Chordata; class Mammalia; order Chiroptera; family Megadermatidae; genus Lyroderma; species Lyroderma lyra. Next base: position 64,887 of record PVJL010004402.1, read on the forward strand.
CATTACAAAGAGGTGAACTGACGTGCTTACATGGTTCCAGTAGGAGTGGCTGTTGGGGGTAAGGAGACAGTGACCCTCCAATGGAAGAGGACTTGGTCCAGGATGAGGTCTCCACTTGTACTCTGAGCTGACAGGATAGGCTCTGGCCAACTGCCACCCTGAACTAGAATGAGCACGTTGGAGAATCATTATCTTAACTTGTTTTTATTCATCTTTCTTAAATAGATAGATAGATACACACACACACACACACACACACACACACACACACACCTCTCTAATGTTATCTCACTGGTTAACATTAGAAGTGTTTGGGTCTTTATTTAGAAGTTTGGTGACATTTTTGTGACCAGAAATATGGCAGCAGAACTTAACTTGTTTATATCAACTAGCCTGTGGTAAAATTGGTTTTGCTATACGTTGTTTTACTGAAAGTTATAGTTTCCAAGAAACTGTTGACAATGTTAAATTAGGATTTAACTGTACTTTTAACTGCTTTTAACCATGACTTTGAAGGATTCTGAGCTTTAAACAAACTTATAAAAACTAGCACACATAGTTTCGTGGCTGCTAAGTTATATAGCAGGATGATGAAAAGCTACAGGGTTGCTCTGAAAGAAATGGGTGTGACTCAGCACTAAATTGTCCTGATGTGTATGTAACCAGTGCGGACAGGAAGCTACTGTCAGGACGGAATGTGGACTTGTCCTACAGGCAAAGCTGTCAGACAAAACTCCACTTTACCTCCCCATTTGTTTTATCTGCACACAGAGCATATACCAAAAACAAAACAACAACTACAACAAGAAAACTGCAGAGGGAGGAGGAATGAGAACTGATGAAAGAAATACCAGTAACTTAAGATATGTGGATGAAATCGTCTTACAGGCAGCAAGTAGCAATGATTTGAAATGACTTCTGATGAAAGAGCAAGAACGTGCCAAAGCAAGGCTGCACGTGAACATCAGGAAGACAAAAATCACGACCACAGAAGACAGACACAACTTTAACATAGGTGATCAAGGCACTGACATTTTGAAGGTTTTGCTTGCCTTGATTCCATCATCAATATAACTGGAGACTGCAGCCAAGAAATCAAGAGAAGGCTGAACTGAAAGGGCAGTAATGGAAGAACTGGGAAAGATCACCACGAGCAGAGATGCATGATTAGCGACCAAGGCTAAGACCATCCACACCCTCACATTCCCAACTGCCAATTACAGAGGCTAGCGCTGGACAGTGAAGGGGTCTAACAAGAAAAAAAAATGATTTATTTGAAATAGATTTCTTTGGAATAGGTATTGGAGGACAGTACCCTGAACTACCAGAAAGATGAACAAATGCTTACTGGAGCCAATTAAGCCTAAAACATCTCTGTAGGCAAAAATGATAAAACTGAAGCTGTCCTACTTCAGGCGCATCATGAGAAGGCAGGGTTCCTTGGAAAAAACAATAATGCTGGAAAAATAGAAGGCAGCAGGAAAATAGGAACACCAAACACAAGATGGATTGACCCCATAAAAGATGCTACAGGCATGAGTCAGCAGGAGCGGTGCAGAGCTGTTAAGGACAGGGCATTGTGGGTATCATTCATTCATAGGGTCACCAGGAGCCACAGCCAACTCAGTGGCACACGACATATACACACGTTACTTAATTTCTCTTTTACTTGGTTTATGTATTCTATATACAGGATTGCATGACACGACCGAAGAATAATGCCTAGTATCATGCCTGGGATATAAAAATTGGTCCTTTTTTTTTTTTTTTCTTTTTGGTATGTGGGTAGTTCCTGGCTGGGAATCGAACCCAGGCTGCAGTGCTGACAGCACCACCGCTGAAGCCTTAAGCCACTACACCATCAGGGGGAACTCCCTGGTCCTTAAAGTAGATATTTCTTCTCTTCCTCTTTCATGGTTCTCCCCAAAAACCTGATGCTAAGAATCTCAGGAACAGATGGCTGCTTAAAGTTGTTTGTCATTATATTAAATAGTTCGCCTGTCAATCTCAGATTTCAGAGCTAGAAAATCCAAATGTCAATCTCAGAACTGACACTATCCATATGAGTCATGAATGTACTCAGTTTCCTCATTAGCAAAATAAGAAAAATAATAATGCCTACTCAATGGGGCGGCTGTGAAAAATCAAATGAAGTAATATATGTAGCAGTGCTTGGCGAGCCAAGCCAGTTAGGGCAACAATGATCACAAAACCAAGAGGAAAATGAATTCTAAATTCAAAGGTGGTTGGCTTCTTAAGTCCCACCAGAACATTCGGTACCATCAAAGGATAAAAACAATAAAAATAAAAAAGTAGTCCCCAAGCACATTTCTGTCTTCATACATTCTTTCCTTCTGAAAACCAAATGCTGGGTGGGAAGGGTGAGTTCTGGGACAATGTGAAAAAGCAGCTCAGGGCCAGAGCCATTCCAAAATCTCGAATCCATCTGGGATTTCCCTTCACCAGTCTGACATTCCTCTCTCAGTGCTGTGGATAAAGGCTGCAGGCATCGCATCTGCTTCACTTTGGAATTTCCCATCTACCTTCAAAGCGAACCAAAGCACAGCAAGGTGCGAGCTTATTTTGTTCACAGGGGTAAGACTGCAAAGGAATCGACTCAGCTCTTCATGTGAGGACGTCTCAAGGCTTTTAGTTGACTGTACATTCAATATAATCTTACTCTATGAAATATTGGAAAATAATTCTAATAACAGAATGACAATAATAATGGTAACAGTTAATATTTACTGAGTACTTACAATACGCCAGGCTTGTTCAAAGAGCTTGCCGTGCACCAACTTATTTACTCCTCCTCCTGATGCGATGAGGTTGGTTTTATTATCCCATTTTCCAGATAAGCAAATGACAATAACAACTACCATTGACTGCAGCCTTATTTTGCAAACTAACCTGGATGCTTTATACCGCTTACTTCATCAAATTTTTAATTATGAAGCCAAACACACACACACACACACACACACACACACACACAGAGCCGAGAATAGAATTATCTACACTAAAACTCCAATACTAGAAGTGGTTTTCAACAGAGGTGGACAGAAACTGTTTGAGTGCTTCAGAAAATTCAGCACCACTGGCCCTTAACCACTAAATGTCAGAAGAGACCCCTCCCTACACATTGACAACCAAAACACTGCTACTCATTTCTCAGTCCTCTCTAGGGGACAGTCACAGCCCTTTTTGAGAATGAAATTATAGGGAACATGGCAAAATAGTTCCTCAGATTTAGCCAGGAATGGATTTTGGATACTTGTTCATGAATTATTTCATTCAACCAATGTTTAATGGGCATTTCTGTTTGTAAGGTAGCAGACTAGGTAGGTATCACTGTGTTAGAAAGAAGAAATGCACATAATTCATGTCTTATTTACAGTATATAAAGAGAAGTAAAACAGAAATAGAAATAACCATTTAAAAGAAAATGATGTGTAGCATAAAATGTGCAAACTAAAATATTCTTGAAGCTTAAAAAGAGTAGTCATTGCTAGCTAGAGAGAGACCCAGAAAGTTCTGTGGAGAAAATAGGGTTTAGGCCTGGATTTGGAAGCAAGAGTAGATTTTGGACAGGGGGGTCTGAAATGAAGAGAATTCCAAGTAGATCAACAGAGTCAAGATATAGATGTGTGAAAATGTAAGGCAAGCTGACCGCATGCGCCCCAGGATGGCTTTGAATGAGCCCAACACAAATTCGTAAACTTTCTTAAAACATGGGATTTTTTTTTGGAGACTTCTTTTTTTTTTTTTTTAGTTCATCAGAGATCCTTAGTGTTAGTGTATTTAATGTGTGGCCCAAGGCATTACTTCTTCTTCCAATGGGGCCCAGGGAAGTTACAAGATGGAACACCCCTGATAAAAGGCATTCGGAGAAACCGTAATGCTATTATGGTTGAAGCAGTCTGTTGTGTAGGTGTTGCAGGGAGGGTAACAGGAGAAAAAGAAGAGCGAATCAAAAGGGAAGTCAGGGAAAATCCTGAGGTCAAGCAAAAATGGTGAGGAAGAGTCACTGAACGTTTTGAATAGAAAAGAACCATGACAAGAAAATTATCTTAGGGAAATACTTATCTGGCAGCTGCATCAGAATGGGTTGAAGAGGGTACAGCTTGGAGATAAAGAGACACATGAGGGGAATCCTGCCTGTGCCTACAAACACAAACAAAAGAAAAAAATCACAACAGAGGTAAGAGAAGCAGATTCAGGAAATGTTGCAAAGGTAGGCTGAACTTGATGGCCTCTGATTTGAGGTTAGGTAAATTCATGGAGTTATTGATTTGGCCAAAAGTTACTGAAAACTTACGACTATTTGGGTAAATACTATGTTTGGTACCGAAGCTGCAGAGGTCAATGATTCCCAGCCTTGGGTGAATGAATGAAAGAAGATTAATTCCAGGCACCCCCCACATACACACACAAAACAAAACAAAACAAAAAAACAAATCAGCATGAGGAGTAGCTTTCATAGGCAAAGGGATACATTTATGGAAAAAATGAGTTTGAAGACCTGGCTTAAGGCCCAGGAAGACAGTCAGTAAGTAGGTAAGACTTGTCACAATCCAGGTCTATCATCTCCTTTGTGGAGTTCTTTCCTGACTCATTCAAGAAACATTTTTTTCAGTGTTGTCTGTGTGCTTATCACACCACCATTCTCCCAGGATTCGAATACCTAAGTGCTGTTGACTCTGCTTAATTCCTATCACTTTGGCCCAATTCTCTTTAACCCTATAACATCATCCCAATTCAGGCCTTCAGCTCCTCTCAACTCAATTTCAGTCTAACCAGTTCCCCCACCTGCACTTTTAACCCTCTAAAAGGCTACAAGGGCTGTCCAGAAAAAAAACCCAGCCATCAATGCCTCTATTTTTCCTATTACGTGGCTGGATACTTCCAGGACAGCCCTTGTATTTCTACACAGGGGCCTGAGTGGTTTTCCAAAACGTAAATCTGATTCATGTTCCTCCCTTGCAAAACACTGTTCAGTGGTTTCTCACAGCTTGGAGAAGCAAGTCCAAATTACTCATCATGACCCACAACTCCTGACTCCCACTCACCCCTCCAGCATTTTCTCCCAAAATGATTCTCCTTCCATGCGAGGCTTTTAGTCACACATTCAGATCTTCAGCTATGCCCTCCTCCTCGCCCCCACTGCCAAGTCTTCCAGAACAATGTCTCTTCTGTTCGGACTACTCTCTTTCCTTCTTCATCTGCCTGACCACTTTTCGTCGTTCAATGATCAAATTTAGAGATCTCCTCTTATATCCGAAAGTATATGAAGGGGTCACGAAGGATGTCTGGAGAGAAAACCAAGCCATAAATGACTCTTTCTCATATTGCATGGCTGGATACTTTCCAGACACCCCTCATAGATGCAACATTCCTATAATGTGCTTTTCTAACACACGATTTCTGCAATCATGGCCCTTATCATACTATGCTTTCATTTCCTATTAATTCTTAGGTGCCAGAAAACTACTAGATTGTAATTATCATGAGAACAGGAGTTATTTTTATCTAATTCACAATTATATTACTAATACCTAACAGCACCTCAGACACAGCCAATAACTGATAAATATTTATTGAATTAACGAAAGGCCCTTAATATTCTAATACAATTGAACACTGCTCTTTCTACCAAAGAACCCTACCATATATGGTATTATTATCCTCATCTCCACATAATTGCAATTATTTCTTATATATTTGTTTAATATAACATGAACTCCCTGAAGTCAAGGTTTGCATTTTATAATCTCTGTATGCCTTGTATCTCCCAAGCTGACTTTAATGTGGTGGGAACTCAATAAATTTTCACTAAGTGAATAAAAATTAGTGCTTTAAATATATCATCACATCTAATTTTCCCAGAAACCCTGTTATATGTATAGATGAGGCATCTGATAACTTTGCAACCACTCAGCAAAAACTATTTTCTAAAATTCTATATAGACTTAATAAACTCACAATTGTTCACGTCATAAATTTCCCTGAGATATTCACTCCAATCAATTCTTTTCCATGTTATTCTAATACACAGAATTCCCCTTGGGCAGGATGTGAACCATTTTCCTAAGAACTACTTGGGGTGCTAGTTAAACATACAGATTCCAGAACACCCCCCACGAAGTTGGAGAAGTACTGAGAAAAAAAGAAGAGTAGGAGAAATCTCACTCGCACTGACCCAAGAGATTCATTTCCTGTAATGTAACCAAAATCCAGACTGCTGTCCTTGTCAAAATTATCCTCACATCTGTTCTCAGGAGTCTCTATTTTAGGATGTTGGCATATTTCAATGACCAGTTAAAGAATAGAAACTCAAAAAAAAAAAAATCTGCATTCCTTAAGCATTTCTTACATAAACATTGCTCTGTCTTTATTCTCTAAGGCCATCACATTTTTGACATTATTTAATAATGCACTGTCCCCTTACAGGAGCATAATTGATCCTTTGATAGGACACAGAGCTTATGCTGGGAAGAGGATGTATTTACTGTCTTAAGTATTTCCATATTTAGAAAGATGCAGCTGATGAGGCAAGTGGTGCCCAGATTAGTAAGTCACCAAAAAATGAGAAAACTTAGCTTCTTCAGAGTTCTCTTAAGAAAGACTTTCTGATTTTCATTGTAAGGTCCTTCATTTAAAATGCAGTTAGTGCTACTGAATGATCAATGTGTCATGTTTTAATCAGTGTATCTACCAAATGTAGTTATAGAACTAGGTGAATAGTTTATTTATATACTATCCATAATACCAGCTTCACTATGTGAGAATATGTCATTTCTTTGTTCATTTGAATAAGTTACAAGACAAAGGTTTTTTGGTGGTTGGAAGTTTATAGACCATCAAAGTTTGCAGGACTATTTTTTGAACTGTGATCCTGAGAACAACACTTCATCATTCGGTTTTCTCATCTACTATTATATTAGTGAAGATTCTTATGACTGTAAGTAATAAGAAGTGACTCGGACTTCACTTTAACAAAAAGAGAATTTACTGAAAGGTTATTAAAATACTTCATAGACTTCCAAGATGAGTTCAAAAATAAAATGTAGGCCTCTGAAAGGTAATGGACAGGAACAAGTCATGGAAATTCAGTAGCAGCTCATGCTGTTATCAATGTATCTCAAAAATCAACTAAGCCCTAGTGTCCCTAACATAACATTTTTAAGTTCTAGAGAAGTTGATTGACCCATTACTCTCCCAGTATGATTGCACTGAAATGAATGATTCCATTCAACAAGGATACTATATACAAAATAAAAAAGGAGATGATAGAATGGGAAAAGATATTCACAATGACTAAAACTGACAAGGTTATTTATAATTAGAATATACCAGGGGCTCCTATAAATTAGCTAGGGGAAAAAAAAGTATCCCCAGTAGGAAAAAGAAGAGAAAATCCAAAAATTCATGAAGCATGTGAAGAGATACTAAAATGTTCTAGTCATCAAAGACATTCCAATTTAAGCCACAATAAGAAGTCAATCTAAACTTAGGAGTTCAGCAAAAAATTAGAGAGGTGGTAATGCCAAGTGTTGGCAGTGATGTGGGGCTCCTGGAACCTTTAGGCACTACCGTTGGGAGTGTGAACTAGAGCAGCTAGCTATTCTGGAGAACAATCTGGCTCTACCCAGTCTAAATAGTATGTGTACAACTTAGCATTTACAATTCTATTTTGGATACATATCCCACAGGGCACATGTACGAGGATATACCTTGCAGTGTTATTTGTAGAGACAAACTTTGTAGAAAAGTGACAGGTAAAACGTTTTAAATGCACACTGTGGAATTGAATGCACAGTTAAACCAACCACTTAGATGTAATCACAGCACTAAGGATGGATTTCAAGGCATTGCTCTGTATGAAAGACAAGAGGCTGAACAAAATGTACTACACAACGCCATTTATGCTACTTAAAAATTACAGGCTAACAAAATAACAATCCACATTTGGTAAAAGCACATGCAAACAAAAATATACGGGTTGTGGACATTTGAAATTTTGCCTGTGGTGGAGAAAGGGAAGAGGGTGATAGCTGGGAATGGAGATAGTATAGAATCATTAATTAATTGAAACAAGGAAGGGGACTTGCATGGACCGAAGACGGTAATGTACCATGACATCAGTAAACTACTCACCAAATGGTTATGTATTTATGTTTTATTAGAGTAAATATGAGTAAAAAATAAAAATAGAAGTCCATGTAAATGCATTATCTTGATTATCTGAAGAATCCAGGTTGAAGGGCAAGGAACCTGCGTATGATCGTGAATTAAAGGCAGCTATTCTCGGCTGTTGAAAAATTCTGTGATCCATCATTCCTTCTACTATTCCAGTACATCTTATAATGTTCTTCTTTATTACCACAGCTTCCCCAAATCCCACAGTACCTACTTTTATTCGTAAAACTGTGCACACATTTTCTTTCCAGCCTGATCTTTCCTTTCATTCCTATTGACTTTTATATCTACATCATGACCAAGGTTGACCAGACGTACCTTTTTTTTTTTTTTGAGGTGAAACAAAGAGATAGTTTATTGAAGAGAAAGTACACTCCAAAGAGGTAGGAGCGGGCTCGAGCAAGGAGAGTGGCTCAAGAGCCCAGACGTACCATCTCAAGTGGGACAGACAACAATAGTACTGTCCCACATCAAACGATGAGCCTCATCTCCCTGGGCTAAATTCAGGGTGTCAGTAGGCTGGCCCTATGTACCGTTTGTAAGGGGACCGTACCATTGTTTTCTATCCGGTTTAAACCAGTACAACTGGTCAGCCTATAGCCATTCAACTTCCAGTCTTAGTTCGTGGCCCCTCCAGTGAATCAGACAAGAGTTTCCTCTACACTGCATCATTCATGCGCACACTTGACCAACTCTTCGACTGTATCATCACAAGGTTTGCTTCTTTGTAGGCTTCTAATAACTTCTTTACAATATTCTCACCCATCTTCTCCCACTCACTACACTTACCACTTCCCACGGCCACGGAGACTCTCAAAGCTCAAGCACAGAAAATGAAGATAGTTGAATATAAGTGGCCCCTTTATACCATAGTTATCTAGTTCTTAAACATCTAAAATCTCACCACCTCTCTCTTAATAGATGGCCTCATTTCAGACTTTATTCAGGATACTGAACTCCCTAAGCACCCTGCCCCACAGTGCTCTAAAAGGTGATCATTAGCCCCATCTATTCATCCTTCCCAGGAACAGCAATCTTTCTTCTTATGTAACTCCTCCACCCTGGTCATAAATCCCAACCCTTTTCAGGAACTGAATGGTCTGTGGCTGGATACTTTCCAGACAGCCCTCGTATTTCTTAAATTAGGCATCTGGATACATACCATCTTGCATTGTGTCTTAATGATCATTTTTTTATTTTGGGTAATTGTTTCACTCTACCTATCCCCTCCTCCATCACGTCACACACATAGGCGTACACAGGGACATGTACTGTTGATTTCTCCAAGAGTGCAGACTCTTTCTTACAATGTCAGGAACAATTTTATTCACTCTGTGGACATTAATTTTGATAGCAAAACTCCAAAAATATAAATCATTTATAATTCTTGCCTGGATAATTTCCACTACTTCCTAACTGAATGCCTTCTGTTTCTCCTCACTGTAACCTTCTCTTTTCCACAACACAAATACTCCTGTTCGTATTGCTCTGCTGCCTAGAAAATAAAGTGCGTCTCTTTCTTTAGCCTGATAAGCAGTCCTTCAGCATGACATCTAATCTCGGTCAGAAATATATTCCCAACTCTTCTTTCTAGTTTCATCTTTCCGGTCTTCCGTGTCCTAGCCATATCAAACCATTGCATTTCCTAAAACCAACCTACTACCTTTTCGTTTTATTTTCACACTTTCTACATTCTGGTCAATCAACCTGGGATGTCTGTTCTCATTTCTACCTAGTAAACTCCACTTAGCCTTTAACACCCCTCTCAAATATTATCTCCCTTTGATTTTTCACAGACATTTAGGTGAATGGCCATGTTCTTTGTGTTCACATGGCTCTCTGTTAGTACCCTGTAGTTCTGCTATCAAAACACTCATCACACTGTATAGCCATTACCCACAGAATTTCTGCCTTCTCTCTCAGAGGCCAAGCAAAGACGGCCTGTCTTAGTAACATGTACATCACCAGCACCTAAGTCACTGCCTATGATATAACAGAGTGTCTATAAAGACCTGTTGGGTGAACAGAAGACAGAATGAATGAATTAGTTCTATTTACATTTACATGTCTTCGCTACCCACAGAATTGTTCCAGAGCAATAGTTCATGCTCAGTAAAAGACTGCTGAGTGAATAAATGGAGGGGTAAATTAATGAATGAAATCTATTTTCCTATGGCTAGCCTTTATCAAATCACTCCCTTACTTAAATTTGTTATTAACCATTAATATTGTTAAGAACTGACCTCTCTTAGCTTTATGAGTCCCTGACACATTAAAAATCTGTTCAATATCATTTAAAATATATTTATAATTATAGTTTTAGAATAGTTTACTTTTTATTCTTATTATACCAGGGGCATAGGAACAGATTAATCATAATCCTTGGTTTGTGAATATTATCATTATGGGTTATTAATGCCCTTTTTCATTTCATTTCTTTGATTATTTGTTTGCTTATTTACTGCATACATTTCTGTGAGTGCATCAGACCACCCAAGAATGGATTACCAGTGACTTATATCTATCTCTGTATTGCTTCTTTATTCACACCTTCCCTCCCCACTGTGCCAGAGTAACCTCTATCCTTAATTTTGTTTCTATCATTTCCTTGTTGCTTTTCTTTTCCTTTATCACACAGACATACACTTGCTTTTGAACTATATAAAATGTATGCTATACTGTATATATTCTTCTGGAAACTCCTTTATTCCCTGAGCACTACACTATGAAGGTTCAGCTAACTCCTGCTTGTCCTATACATTAGTCCCCCCTCTCCCTTATCTGAGGGGAATATGTTTCGAGACCTTCAGCGGATGCCTGAAACCATGGCTAATACCGGACACTGTATAGGAGGGCTGTCTGGAAAAATTCCAGCATAAATGCCTCTACTTTTCATATTACATGGCTGGAGACTTTCTGGACAGCTCTCATATACTAGGTTTTTTCCTATACATATATACATTTTCACTTAAAAGAAGTACTTTATGGCTCCTCCTTGGCATATTGTATACGCCAGCATCACTACTCTTGCATGTTCGGGCCATTATTAAGTAAAACAAGAATTACTTGAATACAAGCACTGTGATACCACAACAGTCGGCCTGATGACCAACACAACTGAGTGAGTAATGGGTGGGGAGCGTAGACAGCGTGGTGACTCTGGACCAAAAGATCATTTATGACGCGGGAGGGAGGGAGGCAGGACTCTTGAGATTTCATTACACTACTCAGAACAGTATGCAATTTAAGATTTATGAACTGTTTGTTTCTGGAATTTTCTTTTTAGTATTTTTGGACTGAGGTTGACCATGATAACTAACAATATGGAAAGCAAAACCACAAATAAGGGATGACTACTATAGCTATAATTTCTTCTTCTGGGATAATTAAAATCCATTGTATTATAACTGCATTATCAGTTATAGGAGAGCAATGCCTCCTCTCGGAGAAGTCTGGGTCCTCTCAGATGTGATTTCCAAACACTCACACAGTGATAAAACTCATATATATTTTATATTGAGACTTAAAAAAAATTATATCCAAACTCTAAGTACATTGCCCAATGATGTATTCTTTTTTTAAAATAAGGAATAGGGTTTCAAGCATATGAGTCTAAAGCAAACTCTCCAAATGCATTAAAGATTCCTATATGGCTCACTAATCAGAACACAATCTCTTCTTGTCTAATTTGTCTATTGAAGAAGCATTTTTTTAGCCTGCTTACTGTGCAGCTGGCACTGATTATAATGCCAGGTACTTCTTTTTTTTGGTAATTTTCCCAATTTATCTTCTGTCAACCAATCACATAAAGGATGAACTGTGCTTATCGGGAGCCCAGTATGCAATGGTTGATACATAATGCTCACCAGCCAATAGGAAGTTATTTTAGCTTGAGACAAAACCAGGGGAAGCAGCAGCAAATCTTGATGTAATGGAGTGAGATTAACTCCAAAGAGGTAGAATGCATTAAAGATTCCTATATGGCTCACTAATCAGAACACAATCTCTTCTTGTGTAACAGTGAAGGACACAGTGAAGGACACAGACCTCAGTGCCTGGCTCTGCCATTTTTTGTCAGAGCGTTCTTGAGAAAGTTACTTAACCTCTCTCTACCTGTTTGTTCATCTGTATAATGAGACTAACCACAGCACTGACTTCACAGGGTTTTTACAAAAAGAACATGATTTAATATTTGTAAAGTTCTTAGAAAAATTTCTGCCACATAATAGAAGTCAGTATAAGTATTTGATAAGTAAGTAAATGATTTTACTATTTTATATTTGCTTGTTTCTAATTTTAGCTGCATTTTAATTCCTTCTAAAAAAAGTAGTAATAGTACTCTGTTGGCATTCTTTCTGTGAGAATCTTTTCTGTTGGGAACCATGATAATCTTATGCACCATAGCAACTCTGGTGTGAGACACTGTTCTTGATAATTCTGGGTTGGCATTTCATGTTGCATATATGCAAATTTCAAGGGAAGACATTGTGTTGACTTCATTCATTCATTCAATTATGCAGTAGATGTCTATTGAGCTTTTACTTTATACAGAGAACTGTTCATGTGTTCAGAGAATATAAAGCAAAACAAGACATGGGACTTGACTTTAAGCTGCTCACAATCTAGTAGCACTGATGACTTGCAGCTGTCGTAAGAGAAGTGAAGGTATATTGCAATGGGAGTTCAGGAAAAAGGGATATTTTCCCAGAGAGAAACACCAAGAATTTCTGAGAAGGATGAAATTTAGGTGAACCCTGAAGATGTGAGCGAAAGAAGAAGAATATTCCAATGTGAGAAAACACAGGACTGCATAGCTGGGCAGCAAGTTAGCTAAGTTAGACTTTAATGTAGGTAATAAGAACAATGAATGCTAGAAAGATAGACTAAAACCAGATTATAACAGCTAACCATAATTAGGCAGTTAACAGCTCCAGAAACTGCACTGACTCTTCAGAGTATATTGCCATATTGAATCCTCACAATAACCCTATGGGTAGGTACTAATATTACCCCATTTTACAGACGAAGATACTGAAGATGTGGTTTTTTCAAACACTTATACAGTGATAAAATTAGTGTATTTTTAGATCAAGACTTAAATAAGATTATATCCAAACTCCAAGCACATTGCCCAGTGATGTGTTCTGTTTTGTTTTGTTCTTTTAATAAGGCATAAAGTTTCAAGCATATGAGTCTGAAGCAAACTCTCCAAATACACTGAAGATTACTCTATGCCTCACTAGTCAGAACACAATCTCTTCTTACCAAAGAGGTTAGGAAGATCCCTAATGTCTCATACTACCAAGTAGGAGATTCCGGGTTTTGAATCAGGTTACTCAGAGCCTAGCCAATCTTTGACAAAAGAACTCTCTTAATAATACTAATTTTCCTGTCTTTTTATTGCACTAGGCAATGTGCCTTCCAAACTGTTCAGCATGGAATTCAGCATACATGGAATTCCTTAGTAATGAATGATATCTCTGCGATCAGGCAGGCCTAATAGCTGACCCAGACTTAGAACTTAGAAAATGTGCAAGTACATGATAACAAGGTCAAAATTACTGACAAAAAGTGCAAGTGTATTGTGGTTAATCTCAAGTCACAACTTTTCTTCCCCCAACTCTCTCCTTCTAAAAAATAATACTTCAAAACATTTGGTCTATTGACAGTAATATTATAGTGAAAAGATAATTATATATTTTCTATTTTCTTTTTATTTTTTGTTTAGACTGCTTAGAGCTTGGAGTCAGGATTCTAGCAGAGATTACCAGCAGTGCTTGCTGTTGGAAACACTACATACACATTCCCAAGAATTCTTCAGTGAGCAAAGGGCGAGTGGTGGGTTTCAGGTGTAGGGGCTAAAAAATTACCTTTTTTCCCACCTTCTAAATTCTTCTAGCTGGGTTAATCAAATTAACAGAGATTAACAGGAGAAAATGTACAAAGTTTATTATGGATATACATGCCAGGGGTGTCATAAGATATGAGACCCAAAATGCACTAGGCAGTTGGGGTTTATATGCCATATGGACAAAGGAAAAAAGGGGGCATGAATGTGAGATTTTGAAGGAACCCACGTGACAGGCAAACTCCTGCTGAGTAACCCAAGAGCCACAGGACACACCGGGGACAATGTAGCTACTAGGCCCCTGCCTGGACCCCTCCTATCTACTGTGATCGTGCTGAGATTCCCTTCCTACACCAGGCCTTTCCATCTGAATCTCATCGGCACAGAAAGGGGAAGGTCCAAGGTCTGAGTTGCTGGTTTCTTAATAATCAGCTTAAAATCAATAGCACACAAAAGTCTTTTGTTATGTAAATGAAGTGATTTTTGGAACTCACCTAAGGATGGGGCCTGATTGCCAAGGAAGCCAACCAGGTGAGTAGAGGGTTGGGATTTTCGCCCCAACCCCCACTCCATTGGACCCCCACTTCTGGGGAAGGGAAAGAATCTGGAAACAAAGTGTAAACGTCAACGGCCGATGATTTAACCCACCACGTCTGTGTAATAAAGCTTCCGTGAAAACCCCAAAGGAGAGGGTTCAGAGACATTCGGTGGATGAACACATGGAGACAAGGAGAGTGGCGGGCCTAGGAGGGCATGGACGCTCTCACCATTTCCCCATCCCTGCCTCTGCATCTCTTCCATCTGCCTGTTGCTGGGTCGTATCCTTTTATAATAAAGCTGTGCAGACAAAAGAGGGGCCACAAGCTCTGGGGAGGCCAGCGTGGCGGGCCCTATGAGCTCAGAGGCCAAAATTAACCACATAGGATGGTCCGAACATAAACATTCCTGACTAAAAGCTGGTCATGGCAGGAAGTCACACCTTGGCCGGTAGCTGTCCTTAAGTGAGCCTGTCTATTGTCTTTCTGCATCTAAGGTGACAGACCTTTGCACTTGGAAGGTCAGGGTAATTCCTTTTCCCAGAGCCCTCAGGGCACAACCCACTAGCACCAGAGAACAGACCACAGAACCCCTCATTGTTATTTTGTTTCCCTTACTGTTTGCAAATATAACAGGAAAACAGACATTCTGACTACTAGACTGAAAATTAATGGTGTTTTTGAAAAATTAGCCTCACTATGTTGGCTTATCTGCTCCTATAGAAATTCCTTCCTTAGCTTGTTAACATTACAGAAATTGCTTCCTTTTAATCATGTAATTATTTCCCGTCCCTTTCTCGTAAATGCCCCTTGCTTTCACCTCAGAATCTAATTGGAACACTATTTGGGTTGCTGCCTGAATGAGGACTTCTGGAAGAGCTATTCTTTTGGATCTTAAATACACAGCTGTTCCCTCTCACTTTCACCTTCTATTTTTAGGTTAACATGTGTTTAATCCTTACATACCTAAACTGCATAAGGTGAGAGCAACTATTCCCCCTTTCTCATTTTGTAGATGAGAGAAGTGACACGTAGAAAATTTAAGTCATTTGCCGAAGGGATGGGCAGGGACAGAATCTGAATTCAGCCAGTCTGACTCCAGAAATTACATTTTCACCCAATACACTGCTCACACACACTGAGAATGGATGCTAATTAACTCGGGGTCACTTAAAACATCCCTGCTGGGCAAGAAATCACTCTGCTTTATAGAATGGGAATCTAAGCGACATTTCATGAATTACTTGTCCCAGACCTGTGCTATGACTTAATTCTGTGAGTTGATATTGTATCAGTAGCAAAAACTCTAAGTAGAAAATCCTTTGGATTCTAATAACGATGATGATGGTACTAATCCATATTCTCCCAGTAATTATGCTGTATGAACCCAACAGGTAATTTTAAGATTGGTTTCTCTAAACTCAAACTAATTTAGTGTAAACTATATAAACATGAAGGCTATAGGGATAACAAGTCAAATCAATCACGGTCCAATGGCATGAAAAAAATCTTTCAAGTCTGAAGTTTTGAATGACTTATTTTCCAAAGACAATTTCATTTTCAAAGTATTCTTTCTTTGTGATCCCTAAGAAGTGAAAGATGAAGTCTAACACTCTTAAAAAATAACTTCTCATATGTACATAGCTCATTTCTCTAAGATACTCAAGATACTCAAACCAAAACTCTCATTGTAATACATTGCCTGTGAACTAGAACCTGAAAATATGACATGACTGAGTATCTAAATTTAGAATTTCATTGGTAAAATACCTCAGAGACTCTAAAGGACTTCTTATTTAATGCTGGTGCAGGAAAAACTGGAATGAAGTAATAACAGCCATGTAGAGTAGTGATATCCAACCTTTTTGGCATCAGGGACCAGTTTGTGGATGACTTATTTCATGAAGATTGGGGAGTGGGGATGCGTACTCCTATGAGAATCTAATGACCCCGCTGATCAGACAGGAGGCAGAGCTCAGGCTGCAATGGGCGCGGTGGGGAGCAGCTGTACGTACAGATGAAGCTTGGCTTGCTTCCTGCCACTCACCCCCTGAGGCCCAGGGGTTGGGAACCCCTGACATACAGGCAAAAAGCTACAGCTCTGCTCACTTTGAAGACTTATGTGCTACATGGAACCCACTGCTCTGACGACCTCTAAGATTGGGACCAAGATTTCTCCTCACAGAATGGCTCTAAGTAGCTTTAGGGCTGCACCTTAAAGGATGGAAAGGATTTTAACAGGATGAAACTGAATAAGAAGAGGAATGGTCTGTGTTAGAAAACAGTCAGAGGTATACCTGACCAACGCACGGGGATCGTGATGGAGAGCACTGAGCGCTGAGGCTAGAATCAGAACAACCTGCAAAGATGTATGTCCGTCCAGTCCTAACCACCTGCCCTTGAGCAAACTGAATCACAGAGAGATAAAGTGTGTTCCCAAGGCGCAAGCTAATGGCTCAGCTGAGACGCTCCTCAGCCGCCCGCCTCCCAGGCTGGTTCACCTTCCATTACCTAATAGTTGGGGACAGATAATGGGTGAAATTGAATACTGTACTCAGGTTCTTGGTTTTCCTCTCTAAGAAGTGATCTGACACTGAAAAGCTCTGAGCAGCAGAGTATCATAGTCAGGGATGTAAACATCTGGTTTGATCCACCCTGTGACAGGGGAACTAAAGAAGGGAGAGGCCGGAGGCTGGCGGACGAGCCTGTCTTCATTTAGATCTCTGATCACAGGGGGAGGGGGCCGGATAGGGTCCTGGTGCTGGGCATGCCGGGATGGGACAGCTAAGAGGCTCATGGGAAAGGAGAACCAAACAACCAGAAGGCAAGTAGAGAAGAGAAACACGAGAGAAAATGTCACAAGAGCTGTGCAACTGTGGGCAAATCACGTACTATCTCTGATGCCTTTCTATGAGGCCCTAAAGCGCAATTTGCTTCTGCCCTTATTCTGTATGAAACTAACAGGTCATTTGAAGGTTTCTTTCTTTAACACTGAAATAACTTAGTGGGAACTCTATAAACATTAACTCTATAAATGATAGGGATAACAAGTCAAACCAATTATGGTACAATGACATAAAAAACAATCTCCCACGACTGAAGTTTTGGAACGAGAGAATTATTGTTTTGCAAATTTCTTTTCCCATGTAGTCTCACCGACTGCATTATTACATTGCCATAGAACCAACATATTCCCCGTCTGTACACAGAGCAGACAGAGACGAAAGGACTCTGCGCTCCATCCCAGGTCTGCTGCTGACTCCTCACAGCTCCTGGCGAGTGCCTTCTCTGAGCTCCCATTGTCCCACCGTGAAATCCCAGGCATTGCCCAGGTGATGTCCCATACCTCCTCCAACTCTCCCGACAGTGGCTCTGAGTCTCAGATATGAGAAGGAGCATGAGCCAAAGGGCTGCCAGGGGGAAACACGCTTCTGCCAGGAACATCTCTGAAGTTGGAGGGGCACAGGTTCGAAGATGAATTTGCTCTCCTGTCGGAGCTCAAAGAGAATCCTGCTCGGTTGTTTGTCACCCTTCCTGAACTCTGCAGTTAAACACACGGCCTGATGAAGTGACAGAAGAGGTTCTAGAAAGATGTAAGCCAGCAGCTTGCCTCCATGCACCAAGGTCCACAAATAGCACACCCCATGCGGGAGGCTGCCCTTTCTTGACAATTCTCTCAGCAAGTCTCTGAGGTGTCACCTGCCTTGGAAAGTCACCAGTCTGTGAGTATGCCTCAGCGAGCAGAAGACTTTCTGGCTACTGGGGAAGACCTTTTACTCTTCACTCCGTCATCCATAGCTCGGTGTCAGAAACCTATGACTAATCAATGCTTCGCATGCAGCCTCTACATGTCTTTGTATTCCCTGTGCCATCACCAAGCAGAGCTCCAAACACATTCTTCTGAGTAGTTTTTCTGCTTCTGAGCCAATGCAAATGCCCTATGGCATGATATGACGGATATGTCTTTCGGTATCAAATAATCAATTATGCAGAATGCTTCATTAACAATAACGCCTAGAGTAAATGGCCAGGGTCGTGGCTACACGGCTCATCTGTGCTTGAATTCGCTGACCCCCTCCCACTCTCCTTGTCAAGAGATATCAAGGAACAAATTCATCAGGAATAACAGCCAGATGTTTGCTTGTTAATGATCCTTCCATAATCAAAACTGCGATGACCACGGGACACTTAATCTTGTCAATTTTTGTGACAGAAAACATACTCAATTTATCATCAGCTTTGCAGAAAACAGAGCTCTTGTTCATCCAAACCAAACCAGAATTTAGCCTTATTTGCACCATAAATACAACATAAGCTTTGCATAGTTTGGCCAAAATGCTTCTGTTTCTTGCACGTATTATAAAGTGAGCATTAGGGACTTGAAGAAGCAGCTCCCGGACCCCACTCCAAGTCTGAGCTGAGGTGAGTGTTCTGCTGCGTGAGCAGTAGTGGGATCAACGCCAGGTTCTTCAATCTGGCCCGAGTCTCCATCAGCGCCCTGTCTCACCTGCATGGTGGGAAATTCCTCACCAGCTTCTGCCACTCTCTGTGCTCATAATCACCTCAGCATTGAACCTGCCCTCCACTCTCTCCTCTGGCACCCTAAATGACAGCTTACAGAGCTTCTTCAAAGTATGTGTGTGCATGTCCCCTCATAGGGTATTCTGAGCGAGCACAAACCATAGTGTACTTCTCTTCTCCAATATGAATGTGACTGTAGCCTACATCTTACACAGTTGTGGTGTATGCAGTGTCATCTGGTCACAGTTGTAAATGCAGTGTCATCCGGTCACTGCATACAGCATCATCCCATTGTTTCATGTCACATCTCCCCCCGTGAATCATGCAGGGTCCAAGGTGGTGGGGGGTATGGGGGTGGGGGCTCTATCATAATTCCCATAGTTGATGAACTGGGTGAAGGTAGAAGAAATTATGGGTAAAGATGTACAAAAATCCTCATGGTGGCAATGAGAATTACAGAAGAGAACTTGGAATCTGAAGTCCAGAACCAAGTTCAACATTATTGTTCAGGCTTCCATCTGTTGTGTAACGGAATTATTTAGCCTCTCTGATCCTCCAATTCTTCATGTATAAAATGGAGTTCTTGCACGGATCATGGATAACATCACAGGTGAAAGGCTGGCACAGAGCCTGGTACGTAGGAAGGACTCAATAAATGCCAGTTCCCATTTCATTTTTGAATGATCCGGTACAAAGACCAGAACGCATACAATCTCAATTTCTCTCTCTCCATCTTTGTCTTACAGAGATACACAAACATGTACACACACATTCTCTCTCTCTCTCATACAAACATAATGCCTAGCAATGGATCCCTCTATAAAAATAATTTGAAGAGTAAAGAAGAAACAACAGTATTGAAACCAAAACAATATACAAAGCATACACTTGACCTAATAAGAGGTCTTGTGTTTATACCACCTCAATCTTCTCAGTTTACCAACACACAAAAGTAACGAGAGCCACCCTGCCTTACGGCTCAGCCTGCTATAACAAACCACTGTCGACTGGGTGGCTTGAACAACAAACATGTATTTCTCCCGATTCCGGAGGCAGGACACCTGAGATCATGGTGCCAGTGTGAGTGGGTTCTGGTGAGAAGCCACTGCCCAGCCTGTGGACAGCTAGTAGCTTGCAGTACCCCGACACGGCCCAGAGAAAGGTTTGTGCCTCCTCTGCTTTCTGTAAGGGCATCAACCCCATTGTGAGGGGCCCTCATGACTTAGTCTGACCGTAATTACCTCCCAAAGGCCCCTCTCCAAATCTCATCGTATTGGGGATTAGGTCTTCAACAAATGGATGTGGGAGGGACATACAGGCACATGTCCTGTAAGTATTGCTCAAGAAACTGCAAAATGGGGCCACCTCATCATGTCTCATGACTCGAAAAAGAATTATATGTTTATTTTTTTTAATTCATTTTTATTGTTAGACTTATTGGGGTGACATCTTTTAGCAAGGATTATATAGGTTTCAGGAATTATATGTTTATTTTTAACAGTAAACAGTCACCTTATTGGTTTATTTATTAACATTATTAGTCATATTTTACCAATAATTTAAAGCTAAAGCTGTGTCTTCAACCCTTAATTTATAAACCAACACCCAGAGTGACAATTTTTTTTGTAGAGGCAAAACAAATTAGGAGGCTACTCTAATTTAGTTTTCTTAACTGAGTTTTTGGTTCAGAAAAAATAGAGATGCAGTTGACAAAGTAAAGAGAACAAAAAACAGGCTGAAAGAGACATGGTTTCACATTCTCCCATTACTTAGGGTAATGACGTCAGAATACCTCCAAGTGCTCTGGTCACCACGAGGACACCTTGAGCAAAGCAGCAGAAAAAGAGTCTCTTACTCCCCATCTACCCCGAGTATGAGATTATAGCAATACCGGATATCCTACAGGGCTCCAGCTTCTGGAACTGAAATAGAACCCTTTTACTGCTCCCATTCAGCTGACCCAGAAAGCCACGGAGAAAGCCTCCTCTCCTTCTCCAACCTTCTATTTCATTGGCTGGTGCCTGTTTCATGTTCTAGTTTTCTTCTTCTTCTCACTGTCTCCCGCTAAGGCAGCTATCATGGGCGGAAGTGCTTGTGATCAAGGGCTATACGCTGTGAGAGAGACAAGGAGGGAGAGGGAGGCTGAGAAGACCTGGAAGTCTGAGACGTTTCTAAACACAAGAAAATATGTGATGTGGAAGTTCCATGAAAAACACCAGAATTGCAGCAGGGGTAGAGAAAAGGAAAGAGGGTTGGCACTCAAGACCTACCCGTTGGGCAAGTTATTACAATGTGGTATTAGGAACCTTTTGACTATACATTCCCAAATTTAAACTGACAAAAGCTTGAACCAAATGACATTCACCATTTACATAACAAAACGGCAAGTCCTTAATGGAGACCTACAAACCTTATCAACAGCAACGCTGGTGACTGAACCAGTTCATCAGGAACTGACACCCACACCTACCCACTGGCTCACGCCAGGACATCTGTGAGTCATTCTTGAGCCCGCCTCGCTGCCATCCCAGCCACCACAGCTCACCGTCACCCCCTCTCAGTTCTGTTTGTCAAACACATCTCTGATCCATCACTCCGACCCGCCTTGTCCATCGCCTCCCCTAGAACTCCCCCAGCGGCAGTCGGACTTCTCCCTGCGTCCATGCTGCCTTCTCCTAGTCCATGCTCAAACACGAGCCCGCATGAGCTCAATGACTGAAGTCCGACTTCTGTCACCTGCCATGCTCAGTCCCTTGAACTGCTTCCTGACATTTTTTAGGGGGAAAAAAATGTCAACATTGTTAACAAAAACCTGAACGCTGCTTCCCGACCTGGCCCTCTTAGCCTCTGCAGCCCTCCTTCCTCTCACTCTTCCCCCCTCTTTCTCACGGGCCTGGTCCCCTTTTTGCAAACACGCGGAGTGCATTCCCACATCCGTCCTTCGGCACACGGGGTTCCCTGTGCTTGGAGCACACACCACCGGCCCTCGGCCCTCGGACCTGGCTAACTCCTACTTATCCTTCAAGTCTTGGCTTGAAATTTCTCATCTCAGGGAGACCTTCCCTGACCCTGGAGTCCAGTTCCGGATCCCTGTTATGTGCTCTCCTGGTATTAGTTATATTCTCCTTAGGGTACTTAGTCTGACTATAGATAGCCACTTGGGTGATGACTGATTTAATGCCTGTATCCAGCACTGTAAGCATCATGAGGACAGAGACTGGCTCTTCCGTTTGCGATTGCGTCCCCAAGCCTGGCACGGCGTCGATACAGAGCATTTGTGCTTTGCTGAATTAATTCATTAGTAAGGTGCATTTCTTTCTGCTTAAGCAAGCAGCTACATGCCGTCACAGCTATATGAGGGCTGTCCAGAAAGTGTCCGGCCCTGTCATATGAAAAATAGAGACACTTATGGCTGGATTGTTTTCCAGACAGCCCTTGTGCTTCTGTGCTAATCAATGGCTATTATGTTTGAGCATTTACTATGTGCCAGGGACTGTGCTAAGCATATCGTATAACTTACCTTTGTGGTAACCGACAATGTAAGGCAGTTACCACCCCCACTTATAAATAGGAAACTGAGCTTCTCAAGGTCACAGATTAGTAAAGCAGAGACTCAACACCAAGGTTTTCGGGTCCCCTGGTCGATAAGCAGTTCACTATACTGCGCCCTTGCAAGAGGAAGTCAAGTAAACCCCATGGGGTGGGGAGAGGGTCAGGAAGCTTGGGTTTTGTTCAAAGTTGGGCTATTTATTGTTACTCTTTCCCACTGGCCCCCAAACCTAGTTTTTCTCTGTATTTGTCCTTGCTGTTGGCAATGACTCTTACCACACCGTGTTGTGGGGGGGAAATGTGTTTCTGCTTTCGACGTTAAGTCTCAGACAGGAATGGCTGGCAGCCTGTGTCTTGTAGCTGTCTGAGTTTGTTTGTTTTAAATATGAACACATAAGACTTCTCCTTCACTGCCCTCCATGCAGGTGTCCCTGCTTGGCATCCTCGCTGGCCAAACACCATAGATGACAGAAACAGCAACGTACATGTGGGCGGGATTCACACCAGGGAAAAGGAAACAGGGATCTTTCCGGGGAAAATTAAATACACCCTCGTTTGGCTTTAATCAGAATGGTGAGTGATGCTATTCAACTACCTTGTTCAAGGGCAAACCGACTCTCCTGACACAGGATTAGCTCATCCTGCCACCTCAGCCATTACAAATTCTAGAAACAGCCAACTCCTCGGTCTTATAAATATACCTTCAAGTCTTTCTCCTCCAAAACTGTTCCCTTGGTGACAAGTCTGTTCCCTGGGTGATAGCTGATGGATTCCTTCCTGATGTCACATAGATGATGACTTTAATCTGAAGAAAGGCTTCAGCTCCTTGTGAGGCATTAAAAATGAGACGCAATCATGGCTCTCCTGAGGATGAAAAATGGAACTTGATTGTAAACAAGGCGAAGTCCCCGTTCTGTGCTAAAACTTCAGGGAAATGCCCGTAGAGTGGCTCTGGAGAAATATTTCCATGCTCTCGTCCATTCTGGCTGGTTCTGCCCTACGTCTGGACTCGGCGCAAGGAGGAGTGAAATAATCTGCAATGCACAGCAATGTCACCAGTGAGTACAATTTATTAGCCTCTTCTCATCACTGAAGTGACAGTATTTCATAATCCTGCAGAGAACCTTAAGACAGCACATCCTGTTAAGCCAATGTATGGAAGAGAGCCTTATTTTTTTTCTATTTATCTATTTTTGTGGAAGACTTCAACTGTAGTCAATATTTGGAATTTATTGTTTATTTATAAAAAATATTTATTCTCCATATACTTTTTTCTTCTTATTAAATATCAAGTGTTTCAGGGTGTGTGTGTGGGGGGGGGGGGGAATAAGGCAATTAAAAAACTTTGAAGCTAGCCAAAATCATTTTTACAATACAATTATTTTTCTCTGACTTCCTGCAGGTGACAAAATAGCCTAGTCCACAGGGGTGAAAAAACAAAATTGATGTCCACCTAAAACTACTTAACGTTTTTTTACAGGAATTATTAGGAGGCAAATGAAATAGCCTAATGCTGAATGTTTATTCTGGTCATGTTCTGAGAATCCTGTACTATTTTATACAGAGTTTTAGGCAGAAATGCACCTGGTACATATGTTAGCTTTCTAAATTAAGTCTTTCAGATCGGTTGAGGTTTTAACAGCCTCTTTTAGATGCCTTGATATAGCTTCACTTTAATCACTGCCGCCATTAGAAACAGGATTTGGAGAGTTCACGTGTGCCATGTCAAAAAGCTAATTTTTGGTTATTGCAAAATTAAATCCACAGAGAGCCAACAGGCTGCCTGACAGAAGTTCTAATACTCCTGTCCCACTTGCATTGCAACCCTGTTGACTGTTCCTATTCCTTTTTAAAATCCTGCAATAAGTCATCACCTGCCAACTTTCCCTTAGTGTTATCTAAATAAATATTCTGGGGAGGACAGGATGACCATACGTGCCATTTGAAATGGGACAGGATCATTGTTTTCTGTCCCATTTAAAACAGGATGTCTCGTCAACCAAGACAAGGAAAAACAGACATCGCCACATTAGGGGCAAGGGAGGAAGCATTGTGCATCCATAAGAGAAAAAAGACCTTAAATTCTAACCGAGATTCGCTTTTTATTTTATTTATTTATTTTTTTTGGGGGGGCCATTATACTTTAAGTTCTTGGGACTTGGTTTTTCTCAGATTGTGCTGTGATAGTTCTATATATTAACATATATTTTTTACCTGACTGCTACAGAATATCAATGTTAATACTAGGATTTTGATTCTCCCACTGTGACAGCAATGACTTAAAAGCAACATTTTGCTAATTCCACATTATGAGGAGAGAATATATTTTATCCCCATTTTCACTCTATTGATGCGCCCTGAAGTCACAGCAATTATTAATAGACAAGGATGACAAAGGTGACCGAGATAATCACTTCAAGCAAGATATTCTTTACTATTTTTGCCTATAACTACTAGGCATACAATTGGTACTTAATAAAAACTTATGAATGAACACATAGTGACTATGTTAGGAATGCACATATACTGGAAGAAGGAAGGGCCAAGGTGACATGAAGCTATTACTAACTACAGCAGCTCTACCTCCTGAGAGAGCAACATACATTCTCTCTGGAGTATGAGAAAACATTTGATTAGCCATTTGGTTGTGAGAGAGACAAACGAAAGCTCAGAAGGTAGAGGGGAGAAATGAGAAAAACTCATTTCTCTGCATAATTAGGTATAAGCTTCAGTGTTTCCGGGAGGATTGGGAGAGTGGAAGAGGTTTGCAGAGAGAAGAGAGAAGCTCAGCAAGGCATGAAAACCAAGCCCCAGATGGATGACCCCTTGGGAATGGCCCGGGGACTCATAAGAATATGGTAAAAATCTTAACTTTAAATTGTTTGCATCTGAACTGCCATGGAATCCATTGCCTACAGACTTCAATGAGTGACTACCAATCACAGAGCATTAAGTCACTAATGTTACTACATTGGGACAAGAAGGATCAGACTGTTATCCAGTTGTGAGAAGCCACTGGGAAACAGCTAGACATGTTTGAGATGATGAGATAATCCACAACTATTTGAATTCAATGGTAGCATAAACCCAGGGCCAAGAGAGACTAAGAGAAATGTAAACTACTCAAGTCGTCCAATAGAAATAGAGAAAGATATCTCAAAGGTTAGAATGCTCCCAAATATATCTGTATTACCAGTAGTACAAATGTCATTAACTTCTCATTTAAATATGTTTCAGGGCCCATCCATTTTGTTGTAAATGGACCTGGAGATCATCATGCTAAGCAAAATAAGCCAGACAGAAAAAACAAAGAACTGCATGATTTCACTCATATGCAGAATATAAAACTGAAAGCAACAAAGAAAAAAATGAACAAACAAATAACCCATGGACACAATCAATAGTTTAATGTTTATTTGGGGATAAGTGGGAAGGGGAGGGGGAGGGGGTGAGAGAGGAGGGAGGGGAAGCTAAATATAAGGTGATGGAAAGAGAAGTCACATTAGGTGGTGAACTTATTATACATCAAGTTGACAATGCACTGTAGAAGTGTATGCCTGAAACCTATGTAATCCTTGCTAACAGATGTCACCCCAATAAGTCTAACAATAAAAATAAATTTAAAAAAAAATATGTTTCCACCCTTCCATTGGTAACAAGTGGTACGTAAACTACACACGTGAGAAGTAAGCCTAACTACATAACATTTTGTGGGCTCTATTTAATTGCGGAGTTTGGGGTGGTTGTTGAAGATTTGTTTGTTTGGATGGTTTCCTACATATCTTGACTTGCATAAAAACAGCTCTATGAACTCATTTAATTCTTACTAGTTTATATCATAGGGATCTGCATCTCTATTTTACAGATGAGAAAATTTAGGCTCAACAGTTAAGTAATTTGTTCAAGAGTCGCAGATAATAAAAGACAGAGTCAGGGATTAAGTCCATGATGACCTGGCCCCAAAGCCCATGGTTACCCTATCTTTTAAAATGAACTCAAAAGAGAGGTGTGCCATTCCGCAAAGAGAAACCATGATGTCCCCTCTGAATGAATATCTGGTCTTGAAAGGAGGTTGGTCTGTGAAACAGCAGGCTTTGTGCAAATCTGTCTTATGGGGAAAACTATGAACCCCATGGGGCTCAGAGATAAGAGAAGAACTCGGAATCTTTCTTGTAACATCCAGGATATGAAAAACAAGTTGGAGTAGTCCCAATGCATGCAGGATGGGAAGGAATTTAGCAATGTGGTGAAGATCACCTCGGGGCCCATCTCGAGGTGCACAATGCAGGCCTGGATTCACACTCGACTGGAATATACATTTCTCTGTGTCTCTGTTTCCTCACCTGAAAGACAGGTGTAATAGTATCTACCAGGGTCATTGTGAGAATGAAATGAGATAGTGCAAGTAGGTAGGTTACCTGGCACGTGTGCTTTAAATAACGCTGGTGATGAAGGTGCTGATGTGTAGCATCTCCACCCCAACTGACAGGAACGACTATATCCTGGACCCCAGTACAGTGGATCCCTGTTAACCGGTACCAACGCCAGGCAAATGTAACGTTATTTTTTTGACTCTTTTTTGTTGGTTGCTTGAGAGTGCCGGTTGCTTGAGTTCCAGTTAACAGACAATCTACTGTATGTGGATTTTGCTTTCTTTGAATTAAACCTCCTCCTCAGATATTGGTTCAAGAGTCTTTGTAAGTGGGTAAGAAAAGTCTTATCAGTATGATTTTTATCTCATTATTTTTGGTGAAGGCTAAAGGCAAGAATACCTAATGAAGATAAACTGAGTCCTTCACATTATATAGGTAATGATGGCAAAAGGAGCACGTTACTACTATTTGCTGTTTTTATTACACCTTATTTGTTTAAATTTTACGATTTAAGGAAGAGAGTGCTCAAAATGCTTTATTCTTTTGGCCCCCAATGGACCAAAGATATAGGAAGAAGTATTTCCTGAGTGAGTAGCATTGCTAATGTGAGTTTTGCTCTGCTAACCAAGGGAACTTGCAGCCAAACCCAAGGTAATTAATATAAAATAAAGAAAATTATCCCTATGTAGGTCACGAAGAGGATGAGAAAAATGACACTTATTTCCTATCTCACCAAAAAAGACACTTTAACAAAACAAGCAGATGCTCTGTGGCTGGATTCTAGGTGTGTTTAACTAATTGGAAAAACACTGAATTTTGAGCAGATCCCTCCGTCTGCCAAAGGCTACATTTTGCCACCCCAGGAATACAGCTGCTAATGTGAACTCAAGCAATGCACTCACAACCATCTCAAAACGTAGCGTAAGTCACAGGACATGGGGGCGATGCGGTTGGTTTCCGTGACAGATGGGCTCCAATATAGCCATCACATCCCCAAAGAGTTAAACCACAGTGACTCGTGAACAAGGGGGAAAGGTGCGTAGGAGATAATCTATTTTCACTGCTGTATGGTACTTCTAAAAGGTTGCTGCTGTAATAAAATTAGGATGCCACTTTATTATTGCAGGGGAATTAATTTTATTTACTTTCTCAGTCCACACACACACACACACACACACACACACACGGGGTGGTGAGAGCAATCAGCGGCCACACTTGTTAGCTCACTGATTAAACATGTTGTCACCTAACTCTGAACTAATTAAAGCAAATTGAAGCTGTTTGTGCATTAGCCAACATGGCATGAACTTTAACTGAGGTCTTTGAGCTTGCTTACACTTTTCTCTGTCATATTTTTTAAATCACTTTTCTTTTCCACTAGCAATCTCACCCAGCGTTATCACAAGCCATTAGAGCTATCTTTGACCCTTTGGGGTACGATATTTATGATAGCTATTCGCATCTCTTGCCGTCTGATTGTGGAAGAAAGTGCCAAGAAGAAGCACTGGAGAACTGCCGAAGCCAGGAACATAAAATTAATTAATACAGGTTTTTGTTTTGGGGGTTTTGGTTTCGTTTTCTTTTTCCCTACAAGATGCCTCTATTTGCGAGTGGACCTATGAATTCACTAGAAGTGAGCTCATGGAGGAACTTAAGGAAGTGTGCCAGGCAGCTGATCCTGCAGAATCAACTTGAATCCTGAGAACCTATGACTCCTGGCTTCTCACATCAACTGTCTGAAAGGATCCCGGCCAGTGGCACTGCCACTGTGTGTGCCTCCATATTCAGCAGCCCCGTAAACCAGCTGTCCCAGAGCCAGAAAGCTGATGTGTCTCTTTCCAAAAGCAGATGGGTATCAGTAGGTTGTTTTTCCCAAAATGCTAGCTCTGAAATATGTTATCTGTTGCTTTGTTTATTCCTTATGCTAGTGAAAAAGTAACTTTGGGGCTTCAGGGATGCCAAAGAGAAAGCTGTTGGAGTGCTTCAAAGGGAAGGAAGGGAAAAAAGAAAGATCTAGAACAAAAGCTGAACTACCTTGCTGTACCAAACTCACTTCACCAAGGTTATTTTCCCAAATGAGAAAATGTCCGTACTTTGTACCTATATGATGTTTTTAACTTTTTCAAAGCACTTTCACCTCTATTATCCTGTGGAGTCCAGGAGCTGGCTTTAGAGATGGAAAGTATTTAAGTGATCCTAGCATGCTTCTAGAAGTTCCAAGCCAAAAAGCTGCCACGATTAAGTGAAGGGAAAACACAGAATAAAAACCTGTGCTAATCAAGCACTATGAAGGTTATCAGAAGACAAAGCCTGTCATTTAAATGGTTGAGAATTCAACAGTTTAAGTAACAGTGATCCTAAGCAGGACTCAATGCAGGGGATCATCTGGGACTACTTTTAGCCAATATTGATTGATTTAGCTTTCGTAACACCAGTCAACCAATCAAGTAAACAAAGGCTTTTCAACTCCAACTGGTTATATTGACTTTAAACTCATTGTCTGTGTCTTACTAGACTTTTAAAATTATATACGCAGGAGGTACACAATCTGGGACTAAAATTGGGGTAGGGGGCACAATACTGTGGGTTTTAAAACACACAAACAAGTGGACTACACACACAGCACGGAATACTACATGGAAAATAAAATTAACACAGATAGTGAGCAACACGCCCATTATGTAAGGCTCGTCTTTTAAGAACCGCAAGTCTATGAACTTGAAAACTGCCTCAGGCAAGTCAGTGGACAAGGCATTTCTCTAAGACCCACTGCAGCATTAACAAGTTATAATTCTGTGAAGAACACCTTGAAAACATGGTTAATCAGCATCTCCATCCACAGAAGTATGTAGTCATTTACTATGTTAGTCATTAACAAAAACAGAATCGCCAGTTTATAAAAAGAAAAGAAAAGAAGAAAGGAGGGAAGGTGAGAGGGAGGGAGAAAGGAAGAAAGAGGAGAAAGAAAGAAGGAAGGAAGGAAGGAAGTCTTCTCAGGGGCCATCACATCCATTTCTATACTTTGATTGGTTATGGAATGTCAGAATTTTCCATGCGCTTCCAGACACAGTCTCGATACACTCTGGTGGCTGAGCCTTGTTAGCTGCCAACTTAATCCATCAACTGCTTTAACTGAAAGCCCTGGAGAGCTGAGGCAGCCAAAGGTACTGGACTCTTCCAGCACAGCTGAGGAGACATCCCCTCAATAGATATGGAGACACGGCCCAGCATTGCTTTTTCACTAAAAGGATACAATTGCTAATGCAGTTATTGACCTGATGGCTCTGTCCCAGCGTAGCTTATTTTATTAGGGCTGTTTCCTCAGCCATTTTAGGATGAAATTTCCTAGGCACCTTACTACAAAGAAAATGTCTGTCTTCCTCTTCTCCAATGTTTCAACATGTCATTGAAACTGATTCACTTTTTTAAGGGCTCACGATGTACTAAGCACTGTACAATACACAGCTGTAATCTCTTTGCCGTTTGCATTCTAAATATGCCCTCACGGTGACCATGAGGGCAGCCACCATATTTGATGTCTAAGATGCCTGTGAAAAGCTTTGCTGCTTTCAGGAGCCAGCGCGGGCCACTTAGGGTTCATTGATCCTCTTAAACAGTTGCTTCATCATTTTTTTGTTCATCAAAATATGGGCAATGACACTGAAGAACAGTTGTAGCCAAAAGCCTTGTGCATTCCTCTTGTGGGGTCCGAGTTTTGAAGTCACTTCTAAGTTGCAAGTTAGGAGACCAAACCCCTTACTTTTCACATTAGCTTAAAGAAAAAAACAAAACAAAACAAAACAAAAAACTGTCCCCGGGACAGCAGTCACGCAAAACGGCTCATATATTCAAATCTGAAGTGTGTTTGCCACGATGGCCTAGGAAGCTCGTGTCATCAGAGATGACAGATGGCTTTCATCCAAATCCGAGGAGTGAAACTATTCCTTTTAAGTCTAGCAACGGTGTTTCTTGGCAGGGGCAAAGAAACAGACAGACAGAGCCCACGTACAAACTCCGTGACATTGAAAGACACACTTGCGGGATTAAATGGCCACGCCCGCACCACGTGGCAGCCAAGTGTGAGCGGGGAGTTAACGCCGCACTTCTCACCCCGGCCGTGGTGTGAGCCTCCTCCACAAACCAGTGGTGTGGTTTCGAGAGGTTTACGACTCAACCGTAAACATTCCCTCTGGGCTGAAAACTGGTACAAGGCAGTGAAACTTGAGAACATGATTTTTTGTAGAGAAAATCATTTCAGGTTGTAGAAACTTTTTTTTTAAGTTTGCATGTTCACATCATGAAAATAAATCTGCTTTACGTATACAAATGTTCCAGGAGTTTGTTGAATTTCAATAATCTATGATGTTTAAAGCCCTGAAATATTTATCTTTATACCCTTCTCCACCCCTCAACAGAAGTTCGTCAGGCAAGCAATACTGGGACTTTGTAGAACGGGAGTTGGAAGAGAGCACAGAAGGGAATCAGGTCGAATCCCTCTTCCCCACGCAGACCAATTCCCTGATGACGCTTCCTTTGTGCCCCCTACTTTCTGCTGCACATTATTGATAAGTTAAGACTAATTTCTTCTGGGGGCTGCTCAAGAATTCTTTTTCAAAATCAGCAAGGCTTCCAGGGAGCTGGCAATACCTATTCTAGTTAGAAATAGAAGAGAGTTCTCCATTTGTTTGTTTGTTTGTCTGTTTGTTTGTTTATGAACACTCTCTCTAGATCAGTGGTTCTCAACCTTCCTAATGCCGCGACCCTTTAATACAGGTCCTCATATTGTGGTGACCCCCAACCATAAAATGATTTTCGTTGCTACTTAATAACTGTAATTTTGCTACTGTTATGAGTCGTCATGTAAATATCTGATATGCAGGATGTATTTTCATTGTTACAAATTGAACAAAATTAAAGCATAGTGATTAATCACAAAAACAATATGTAATTATATATTGTGAAATATTTATTTCTAATTACAAATAAATAAAATTTTGTCTTGACGCATGGTGTAGCTGCTTTTAACAGAGTAGCTGCTTTCAACACAGCAGCTGCTTTCTACACAGTAGCTGCTCTCTACACATGTGTGACTGGTCCGCATAAGCATATTATGGCGCCAACCCTGCCACACACCCCTGTATTTGTACAGGGTGTGTGTGACGGGGTTGGCGTGATGATGTCATCACGCTGGGTACTCGTATGTGGGTGTATCTGCATGCGGCCGGACGCCTGGAGACGGATAGAGGAGTGGTGTCTCAGTTCCTACGACCATCAGAGATACGTGTTTTCCGATGGTCTTAGGTGACCCCTGTGAGAACTGTTGCTCTAGAACAATCTGTGGTAAGAAGGGCAACGTGCTTGGTGCCTCAAAGGTCCAAGCCTGATCCAAAGGGCTGGCCTGGCTGCTGTGGATGGTAGAGGGCATCTTCTCGCTTTGGAAGAGAAGCCTCCCTGAAGCAATGGAATCAGAGGATGGACGTATTGTTCGGGGATAGGAATTACAAACCTATTCTTGCAGCTGTCTCTTTAGCTAAAACCCTTTTAAAGTCACACATCTTTAGAGGACATTTGCTTCCTATAAGCTGTCACCTTCAGAAGATCTTAAAAAACATGAAGATCCATTTATGACCTCAAAAGCTCCCTCCTTGAAACAGCAAACCAATTTTATTAATAATAACAAAGAAGATGAATTCATTCCTTAAGCATGTTCCTTTCTCTACTTTCGTAAAACTATAAACAAGGAATCTAGTCCTAAATCTATTCCCTGATGAACTGTACATCTTCTCATAGTAAGTGTGATATTTTAATTCCATTGATTTAAAATAATTTGAACAGCAAAGGATATAGTATGGAAAGCCTTCTGAGTAAAAGAAAGCAATTATTTTAATTATTTTAAAAGATGAATGAATTAGAAACAATGAAATAAAGTTACCATTTAATCAGTGTCTGGTATGCATCAGGCCGTTTGCTAGGCATTTTGCATTTACATATCGTGCTTATGGAGTCCAAAAAAATTCCAGCTGGTGCTTTTTCTAAGAGGTTAAAAGAGCCGAAATCACAGGGAGAGGAGGGGGATGAATAAAAGCACCAG
This sequence comes from Lyroderma lyra, assembly GCA_004026885.1. Classification (NCBI taxonomy): domain Eukaryota; kingdom Metazoa; phylum Chordata; class Mammalia; order Chiroptera; family Megadermatidae; genus Lyroderma; species Lyroderma lyra. The sequence continues at coordinate 98,004 of PVJL010004402.1, forward strand.
AGCAGAAGGAGAAGTCCACATTGCCATTGAAGAATGTTCTCTCTTACATTCTTCCGCATGTAGCATATGCATCAAATCCATAGGCAGAAGGCACAGGCTGACCTGGGAAAGCATATGGGAAAAATGAGCCCCTACACCAAGTCCCTCAAACCACAGTCTCACAGGGAGTTACCCTCTCCCAGTAAGTGTGGGCCAAGGAAGAAAAAGGGGTCCTGAACTTGGGCTCCCTCGGTACAAGCTGAATATTTCCAAGTGGCAGAGTTCCATCCCAACTTGTATTTTTTAAGTTGAGCTTCCTCTCCCAGGAGAAGCATGGAATATTCCAGGTGATCAGATGAATAATTAGAGGAAGCTGAAGGAGTTTTGGCTTGTGTGCAGCAGGCAAGAGAAAATGTTTCCAATGACCTAATTGGAAGGACTGTAACCTTGGAGGGCCTAGAGAAGACGCCACAGCCTGTAGGACAAGTAGGCGGTCCATGATCAGAGGTGAAATGATTCAGGTTGACACCGCTCGCTCTGACTTTGAGGCCAGGACCACCGACAGAGCGCGCTCGGCAAGCTGCACCGAGCATCCTTGCTCAGAGGACAGGCTGGACTGCAAACCGGAGCATGCAGAAATTGCTGATTGGCCTCTGGGATTTTCAGCCAAATCAGCACACACAGAAAGGAACACTGTCGATGTAGCCCTCTCTAAATGTAATGGGCAGGGACAGGAAATGACTGTGGCCTTTAAAACTAGGGAAAAGTCCTTCCCAGTGAAGAACTTGTGATGAGCAAAAATAGGTTTTTCTCCCACGATGGACCTGAGCGTTGGTCTGTTTGTTGTTGTTTAATGTGATCACAATAATTTGCCAAACGAGGCTACGGACTTCACACTTTCCCTTTAATATAATTTTTTCCAAATGAAAAAAATACTTCATCAAAGGCTGCATTTTGAGCCCTTTTCACTTTCATTTCAATCCGAAAGTTTGGACAAAATACAGTTGAGGTATGGACACGGCCTCCTGAATGTTCTCATATTCCCTGAACTTGTACCATGTGTTTTCAAGTGAATTATTTGCGAGATAACGGTACACCAATAGATCAAAAATACTTTCATATCTTTTAAAGGTATTTTTATTCATGAATTGATTTAGATTTATATTTTGATGTCCAAACCATAATTAGGGCAGTTGTAGATTTGTAAATGAGCTCTTAAGAGACCTTTGATGTTTCCTGAGTAGCAGCAAGGAGAAATCATCATTTAATTATCTGTGCCTGAAATTGTTCGGTTTACCTTGACTGAGAAAGCTGCCCAAACTGCTAATCTACCTACTAACCCCAATTCCCTCAAGTCTAATCCAACTGCCTCCTCATTTATGCTCACGACGTATCCAACGCTGGGAAGAAAAGATGTGCAGTCATAAGCGTGCTTTTTCCCTCTGCCCTGTGTGACACACTGTCCATGCTCTGGGCATCGAACTTGTGTGCTTCCTCTTTTCCATCATGGATAACAGACCTCCACACCTTACTGCTCTGGGTCTCTGGCTGTGGACTTCTTTCTCATCTCAGGCCAGGTTCCGTTTCTTGGTCTCTCCTTTCGGCTAGCTGCCACCTTGGAAATACAAGATCAAGTAAATCATCACCTAGCGACACTCACACTTCACATCTCTAACTCAAGTCCAGCCTGGGAACCTTCTTGAAAACTTCAGATAGATGAGCTCTTCCTCTTCCACACTTTAAAGAACTTTGTCCTTTGCAGGATTCATCGTAATTATGCCCATACAATTATTTGTGTGGTCATTTGTTTCATGTCTCTTTCCCACTGTACCATAAGATGCCTGAGAAAGAAAACTTGGTCTGTCTCATTTCCTGCTGTACCCTCAGCACCAACCACAGTGCCTGGCAGAGAGTAGTTCCTCACGAAACACTCAGCACTGCTAAGTCAACTGTCGCTGGAGATGTTACATAGTATTTCTCACATGCAACATTTGTCTTCTAAAGAAGGAAAGGGAAGCATGTTTCTTGGGCTTCTGCATATTCCAGTATTATGATAGGATCAAAAGCATTACCTCACTGGCCCCCTCAATAACCCTGTGAGGAATGGATCATTATTCTCCTATAATTCATGATCCAAAATCCCAGCACTAGGCTAGGGTGTAAGCCCCAGTCCGCCTGACTCCTCAGTACTTTTACTATATCTCACTTCTTTTGCTTCCTGAAGGAGATAATCTTGGTGATAAAATGTGCATTTCTATCTGACCCTTCATTCATATTAAAGAGGTGATTATTTATGTAATTTATGGGCTTTTAATTGGTCTCATGATTTACCCTCCTGACTCCTAAAATCCTTTGTCTATACCACAGCCAACGTAATCTTTTTTTTTTTTCTGCTTTTTGGTATGTGGGTAGTTCCCTGACTGGGAATCGAACCCAGGCCGCAGCACTGACAGCGCCAACGCCGAAGCCTTAAGCCACTACACCATCAGGGAACTCCAGCCAACGTAATCTTAAAATACAAACCAGGCATGCCTCTCTGCTGCCCTGAGTCCTCTAGGTTTTTATTTATTTATTTATTTATTTATTTATTTATTTATTTATTTATTTTTAACACATTTTTATTTATTTATTTATTTATTTATTTATTTATTTATTTATTTTGGTATGTGGGTAGTTCCCTGGTGCACCTGGAATAAAGTCCAGATCCCCTGCCATGGCCAGCAAGGCCCTCTGTGACCTGGTCTCTGCCTACACACTCTTCAGGCCCCCTCTCTTACCACGGCCTTCCCGACCACCAGGCCTCGGGCACGCAGCTCGTCCGAGTCTCGTAGACTGCACTCACTCAGTCCCGCCTTGGACCTCTGCACCCTTCTCTCCTGGAAGTCTACTGTCCTGGTGTTACTTGGCCGCCTCCTTCTTCCCAGTCAGCTCTCAGGTCAGATTTTCCTGCTCAGGGAACCTCCTCTGACTCCCAGGTTACAGGAGCCCCTCGGCCTTGCCCCCTGTCATTCACCCCAAACTGCCCCGAGATACCGTCTCATCCAGCAACACCAGAGCTTCCCCTCACTGACCCAGCCGCCTCTAAGGAAGCTCAGCCAAACTCTCACTTTCTTAGAGGAGTCATCCAGGGCTTCCAATCGCAGATTTCTTTTAAATTCTACTTTGTTAAAATTATAATCAATTAAACATTGGTGTTAAGCCCTTTAACTAACTGATATCATCTTTATTTATTTGTGTGATTTCCCAAACTTAAATATGAATGTAGAGCAGGAATCTTGTGAGTCTATCCTTATTTTATTTTATGTTTTTTTTTTTTTTTACTGCAGTATAACCCAGAGGTAAGTAAGTGGGGTTTTTTTTGTGGAATTTAGAGTGTGGAAAACATTTTAAACTATTTAAAAGTAATTATTATTTTAAGTAATTCCTTAAGTAGTTAAAATATATAACTTACTTTATTATCATGATATAATTATAATCATTTAAAGTAAGTATTTAAGCATTTAAAGTAATAATTTAATAATTAAATAGTTATTTAAATATTATATAATAATTATTTTAAAATATAATTATTTTAAATTATTTAATAATTATTTAAAATAATTCTCTACTATAATTATTTGAAATAATTACTTAATAATTATTATTTTAAATAATTATTAAAATAATTTAAGTAATTTAATGTGTGGTGTGTATTACAAAAGAAAAATCACAGAGAACTGTGGGGGCATGGGAATAAAAGGCAGCTACATAGTCTGGATAGAGGAGAGGTCAACAAAGACTTCCAACTGAGTGATGATTAACCTGAGACCTGGACTGTGCTCCCGAGTAGGGTTAGCCAGGTGCAGGGTGGAAAGTGGTGGAAAGTGGGGTAGATGATGAGGGAAGACTATATGAACGCATGTACATCCGCCCCCAAGACCCACTGTTCTCTGTATAGAACTCATAGCCATCTGAAAATACCTTGTTTTCTTTGTTTATGGCCTGTCCCTCTACCATTAAAAGCAAAGTGCCGTGAGAGCAGGGACTCTGTTAGCCCTGCTTACCACTGTACTCAAGTGCTTAGAACAGTGGCTGTCATTTAGGAGGTGACTGATAAATGACTGTGTGGAGATCTTGCAGCAGTAAAGGTGAAATCAAGCCAGCAAAGGAAAAACACTTTGGCTGTGGCATAAGATGGGAGAAGAGAGTGGCAGAAGCTAATCTAGATGTGGGCAGCCAGTGGGTAAGCAGAGAGCAGAAGTGCTAAGCATGCTAAGGAAGTCGGACCTCAGCCAAAAGATGTGTTTTAAGCAGCTCCGTGATATGATCAAATATGTGCTTTTAAAACACCAATGGAGCCAAAGGGTACAGAATGGATTGAAGAGGAGCAAGACTGGAGGAACTACCAGTACTGGGTATTTTTACATTGTCCACATGGGAAATGACGGTCTCTTGGACCAGGGTGAGGGCCAGTGACACAGAGAAGAGCAACTGGATGTAAAAAGTAATTGAGTAATAGAACTAAATAGATGGAGTGGGTAACTGAACACAGCAAGTGAAGAGCAAGAAGGCAGTACTGATGCCCAGCCTGGAGCCACAGGTGCTGATGGAGATGCTGCCTACACGGTACAGTGACTACAGGATGGGGAGCACAGGGTGAGTTCTGGAAGTCCAGGGAGGGAAGGCACTCTGAGGTTTTGCCGTGGATGAGTCTAGTAAGCAGGTGGACACACATGGATAGAGCTCAGGTCCATTAGGCTAAAGACAAGCACGTTTCAGAGGGGCCTGCATTGTGTGAGTTAGCTGGTGTCACTGTGTATCCATAAGGTTCTAAAGTCAAACTGCTTGAACCTGAATCCTGGGTCCCCCTCCACTTTCGTTGAGTGATCTTGGCCAAGTTACTTATTACCTGCAAACCTCAGTTTTCTTGTTTGCCAAATAAAGTTAAAGAAAGGACCCACCTCACAGCACTGTATTGAAGGTGAAATGAGAAGAAAGAGGTAATATGCATAGCACATAGCCTCGTACAGACTGAGCTCTTAATAAATGTCAACAATTCTTAGCCATTATGCTACCAAATTCATGGATTTTTATCAACATTATAGAGGTAATGGAAAGCCAAAAGACACTCACAGGTTAAATTTTTCCAGTCTTCGTTCAAATACAAATCACATAGTTCAAATATTCAACAGTAGTGATATCTAAGTTCCTATTTACAAGTTGCTGCCTTTAATAGTTGTAGCCAGTACATACTGGCACCATTTATGACACGTTCTATTCCATATTTATTCTATTCTCCAGATTAAATTTTTGTCATCTTTGGTAAGTAGTTCCTGGAATACAAATATGAATTACTCTCATAAGGAAGCATTAATAGGAATTAAAGCTATCTACCCTAAATTTCTGTCATAATTATTTGCTGACTAATCAATGAAAAAGCATTCCAAATGTAATGTTATGCTTCCCAGAGGTATATGCTGAAACTTGCACTGAATAAATGGTTTCCTTTTTACCTATAATAGATAATACATGTCTAAAAGCAAAAATAACTTTATTGGAGTCATTATCTTGCTCTTCCCTTTCATCAAAGGATACTATGGAATGAAAATGGAACACTAAGAATAAGTAGAAATAAAGATATACAAAGGCTGTCCAGAAAGTATCCACGTAATATGAAAATAAAAGCATTTATGGCTGGCATTCTTCCAGACAGCCCTATTATGTGTGCATAGATGCACACACAGGTATTCTCATACACACACCTATATACAAATCTAAGAGTAAATTAAAATGGAATGTGAATTATATGCACAGAACAGTTTTTAAAAGGTAATACATCTTTGACCTGGAAGGGACCTTACAAATCCCATTGTCTAGGAGCCTCATCACATCGATGCAGTACCTGAAGTCTGAAGAGGTGGAGTGAATTGCTGAGATCATGCAATGATACATGGCAGAATCATGATAGAACTCTGGCCTCCTAACTCCTAGCCAATGTTTCTTCACTGCACCGTGATTAACAGATTGACTTTCTTTTCAATTGATTCTGATGGAAGCATGAATATGTTTGTTGTCTTCTACCTCCATACCTCTACTCTAGTAGCTAAGCAGACTCAAACCAAAGCTAAACTGATTAGCTATATCTCCCTTACTTAACCGTATATTATAGCATTAAAAAATAAATAACCCAAGATAGACAATTAAAAGATTCACATGGAGAGTCATTGTCTACAAAAGATTTGAAAATAAGGCTGACATCTGTTACAAAGAAGGATTAATTAAGTATGACTTTACATGATGAATTCTGGCTCTGTTTCCCACGAGAACATTTGGTAAATGTACTGTTCTAATTAGGGATTTGGATCAAAATATCATTTTATTCTAATCATGAAGTCTATTAAGATTTTTATTAATACGATCAGTTTTATTAACTATGTACATCACACATGTTTATATGACAGCCACAAATAGTTTCCCTTTGGTGAAAAAACAATCTTGTAAAACGGTATTAACATTCATAATTGCTGGTTATTAATTTAAGGCTAAACTGCTACATTTTAATTCTCTTTCATCATAGCATGCTTTCTTCATGATACATTATTAAGCATACTATGTCATTAAAATCTCATAAGATCCTATAAAATAGGTGACAGGAAAAGCAAGGCTATATATACCAAGAGGTGTAGATTTGGCTTAAATACTGGGCTCGTTGTATTCGGTATGAAGGACTGGTTCCTAGCAAAGGAATCTTCAATGGAAAGCATGTGCCATCAGCCACTCTTCCCCTCTGGAATCCAGTCCCAGGGCTTGCCCCAGCTCTGACAGCGGGGCATTTGGAAAAGCAGTATAGATAACAGAACACAGAAGTTAGAATACAGAGTCCTGGGCCTAAATCCTGCCTTTGCTGTTACCTCCCTCTGTGACTTGAGGCTGATTATTTAAGCTCCTAAACTCTTCCTATCTTCGCTTTGTCATGTATACCACAGAGATAAATTAGGATGATGAGACACCCATTTCTCAAGGGTTATTGTGAGAATTATATGGGATAATTTCTAGGTATGACAGTCATTTGTTCAGGACTTACCAAGTAACTCTCTTAGAATATGTGCATAGCTCTTATATATTTTCCGGAGATGTACTAAGCCACCAACGTAGGAATGGAGGAAATAAATGAAAATATGTGTATGTGTGCAAATAAATACTAAATTGCAGATTTCTACTGATAACATGCTTATTTTTAATGAATGTTTATTTATTTATAGAAAAGAATTATTCTAATCGTACTTAGAGCAACCAAAGAAAATTGCCTTTCTGTTTAAAATTTTCATAATGGGCAGTAACTTAAACCACCAAATCATCCTATTAAATAACAGACGTGTGGAACGCTAGTTAGATGAGGAGGCGTGCTCTGTTGTGAATGCAGCCTCACTGCCACCACTGCATGCTGTTGCCTCAAGGGACAAGAGGTAATGGTGGCTAGGATGGAGGTCACAGCCAGGGCTTAGATGGGAAAGGGTCATTTGTTGGATGGATTTTCATAGACAGAGAGAAGGCAGCCTGCAAGAGGAATGTTGGTGTGAAGGAGGGTAATTAGATAATTTGTCTTTCTAAAAAACCCATTGAATGCACATCTTTAAGGGAGCATAAATTGCAAACTGGGAAATATTATCCAAAAAATGTTTATAAAATAGTTCTTTTGCTTGTGTGCTCTAACGTAACTTCCAATCTCATTTAGACTCATATTTTTAAATTTCTTAAAGCAAAACTGGCACATCTTCCACCTGGTAGGCCAAGCAAAATCCATGATATTAAATGGCAAAGAAGTTTCTGGAAGCAGCAAACCTTACTTTTTGGCCTTTACTTTTAGAAATGTGTTACAAGTGAAGACAGCTGCCCCAAAGCTGTTGCTACTCATGCTCTGGGCCTGTGCTGTCCTTAGCTACCATGCCCTTGTCTCAGTGGTGAGCTAAATCTTTGCATGAGGACCAACTCAGCATAAAAATTTTTAAAGATGTTTATAAGAAACATTTTTAGAATTCAATATGAAAATAACTTTTATAGAGATTCATAAAAGCATTTATTCTTACTTTACTGAAAAGAATGCCAATGAAAAAAATTGGCACTATGGTTAGCTACTAAATGTGCATATTTAGACGTATTTCAGAAGTAGCAGCAAAGAAAAAGGCATTAGCCTTTGAATTGAATATGCATCACAGGGCACATCGCAACAGTAGTCAGGCTGCATCACAGCTTACTGCCACATCAATCTCATACCAAACGTCCCAAGCTCAAGTCGCTGTAATCACTCCCTCGTACAGGGCCAGTGTTGGCCCCCTCACTCTCTTGCACTGCTCAGGTGAAACTCAAAGCTGGATACACCCAGTTATCTGCCTCTAGGCTGCATCTTGAAGCTAAGCATCAATGAAGAGATTTATACCGCTGCGTGAATTTGTATCACCCATTTTTATGATCCGCTGCTTCTATTCTGAATCCCAGGCCCTCTTGCTTTCTCAAGGAACTTACTCTTTTGAGTACTCTCCCTCTCCCTCATCTTAAACTTCTTCTCATTTGGATTATCCCCCCTTAACACATAAGCATAGTTACTAGTTCTGATCTTAAATAAAAACAAAATGAAAGCATCTTATGTTCCAACAGTTACTGCTCTCTATTTCTCTTTCTGTTTGTATCCAAAATGTTGAAAAAATTTTCTTCTTGCCCTGGCCTTCCTTTTGTACGTCTTGTTTACATTTCACCTCACTTGAATCTGGCATTTGTCTGCAACATTCCAGCTAACTCACTCTTGCTCAAGTTGACATTGACCTCCATAATGGACTGTTAAGCATTTGACCCAATTGGCCACTATTTCTCAAAGTATTGCTTCATTGACTCCTTGACATCACATTTCCTCCTACTTCATTGGTAATTCCCTCAGTCTCCTTTGCCAGCTACTCTTCAACCTCTTAGTGTTAAAGTTCCTTGGGTTCAGACTTAGTACTTCTTTTCTTAGACTGGCTCCCTAAGGCTGGCATCTATTCCCATGATTTGAAATACTGCCTGTGCTAATGGTGCCCAAACTGATACTGCCAGTTTCGACTCCCAGAATGACAGACTCATATCCAACTAACTACAGCAGGTCCTCAAACAACATCATTTCACTCAGTGTTGCTTTGTTATAATGTTGCTGAGATGCCTAAGGAACTTCACTCTTGTTCATACCATTTAGCCCATGATAAAATTGCTTTCATTATACTTTGTTTCATTTAAAGTGGCAGAATCCATGGAAGAAGTTAAGTAGAAGACTTACTGTACTTGACTCCGAGATGGACATGCCTCACGGTCATTGCAAACCAGCTGTCCAACATGGAACCCTTATCCTTCCCTTCACAATCCCAGTCAGCGGCTTTCCATTTCACTTAGAATAAAATCCAATCTCTTTAACATGGTCCCCAAGGTTCTGCATGATTTGGCCTTTGCCCAGGTCTTCAAACTCATGTTTCTGCACAGTAACCTCACTGAAACAACTTTAGTCCCTAGGAAACATCAACCACTTGCCTGCCTCAGGTTTTGCATATGTTATTTCTTCTGTCTAGAAAGCTCCTTCACTTTTATCCATCCATCTATCCATCAGCTAACAGTCTTCACTTGACTAAATCAACTTATCTATTAGGGTTCAGTTCAAATATTGTACCCATGAGTCTCCAAATCAAGTTAGCTCTCACCAGCTGTTTTTCTCTCATAGAATCCAGTTAATTTACTTCACAGAAGTCATCACAATGTGTAATTATATAATCATGTGTGTGCTTATGTCCAAGTCTCTTTTTTTTTTTTTTGGTAGTTCCCTGGCTGGGAATCGAACCCAGGCCACGGCGTTGACAGCGCCGTAGCCTAGTCACTACACCAAGTCTTCTAATAGATAGCAAACTCCATGAAGCAACTCCATGTACAGTTGTAATATACTGTGTGGTCCATAGCCAGGGTTCAATACGCACAAGTTATTTGTGTCTCATATACCATCAGAATTTACATAAGGTTTGTGACATGGTGTGACTACGTAGAAAGTTCTCCAATTTACAAAATGTCTCCATTTTGTATTGCATTTGAACTCTCAAACATCACTTTCATTATCAGATAATGCAAGGGAGGCTTAGAAAAATAAGAGACTTTTTAAAATTCATATTTCTAGTAAGATGGCAGATCTTTGGATTCTCATGTCAAATACTCTTTATATTATGTTGCTCCAAGACTAAATTTTAAACCTTTAGAGAAATACGGAAGCACTACTTGAATTTACCATTTATTCCCTTGAAAGACAATTACAAGAAACATTAACTTCGATGCCATTAATAACATTTCATTACCAAATTCACCTCCCACTTTCAGCATGTACAATGCTAAATAACTTTGGCATCTAAATGAAAACATTCAAAATGATTCTATCTAGAGACAAATTATATCATCTTGGTTTACTAGTTCCCTCCACTGATTAATGTAGAATAATGTGGCATGGGAAGAATTCCCCTAATTTTGAGGCAAGGAAGATGATAAAAATTACACCTGGCTAGGCCTATCAATTAAAATGCTGTCTTCCCCAAACCTATTCACTCATCAGGAAATCCACATACTTATGCCGATAAGTAGTTTTCAAGTTTAAACATATAAACAGCAAATGCTATTCACAGGCAGGCAGGTTCTGTGACATTAACAAACGTACATATATGGAGCCATTCCTCAAAGAACTACTGCTTTATTTTGCTATTAATAAGAAGAGCAATAATAATAGATAACAATTACTGAGTACTTCTAATGGTCAAAGCACCATTTTACACTTTTTAAAGTGCTACTTTATTTTATTCTCAAATCACTCGTTAAGACAGACTTTATTTCTGCCATTTTGCTGATAAAGATGTGGAGGCTCAGGGATCATAAAAACAGGCTTCAGGACAGCTCAGCTGGTAGGTTGTGGATGTGGGACTTTAACTCAGGTGGTCTACCTAACGCCCATTTTCTTTACATGCTGACAGTACTGACCATCCTTTGCAAGTAGCTAACCTTGTTTTCTTTATCGTCGAGGTAGTGATGATTGCTCTTTTTCTGGGACTCTTCCCTTAGAATTTTTGAAAACCTCCATTAAGAATAGGTGTGAATAACAGCAACAAAATGGTAACCATGTGAGGTGAAGGACGTGTTAAGTAACCTTATTGTGGTGATCATTTTACAACACGCATACACTTTTCAAGTCATCACGTTGTACAACCTTAAACTTGTACAACGTTATATTCGATTGTATCTCCATAAAGCCGAAAAAAGAACGTGTAAGAGATGTAAGTATTAAGTCAGACTGAAGCATGAAATCCCATTTTTTTCACTTACCAGCTGTTGATCTCGGGTATATTATCTTCCTTCAATTTCTTTGTCTATAAAACAAGAATAAAAATAATATAAGCTACTTTATAGGATTCTCATGAGAAATAAATAATGCATATCACGCACTAAATATGCCCTCCAGCCCATGGGGGATGTCCAATAGGTAACAGTTCTTATTACAGTTTTTAAATTTTTTTAAATATTTCTATGGTACGTTTCAGCTGTGTGACTTTGAGACATTTACTTCACCTCCCCAGGCTCCATTTCTTCTTATCTAAGGTGGAGATTATACTATTAGACCTGCCAAATCATTTTGTCCAACTCAGTTTTTGTTCAGACTGGGATAGTTTTGAGAATGAAAAAGGCATTAAAATAATCCAACTAATATAAATTTAGAAACAATCACTAAAATGGGTTTCATTTATATTAGTATACCTAGAAAATCATTCCGTATAAAAATATTTATAAAAATAAAATTATTTCTAAAAAAACAAATGGCTCTGTACTTTGAAGAAAAAAAGAAACATTTATAATGGTTACCTGAGCATTAAAAATAATGTAAACACAATAATCATTCTTGTTAAAAATTCACATAATTTAATCTCATAGTATGTAACTGTTATTTATAAAACATGTTTTGATTTAGTTTTAACTTTTCATAATATTGCTTAGAATCATCCTCAAAATTACATTTGTAGGCAATACATTTGAAATTCTGGAAACCTCCAGGTGGCTTTTCTATGTAGAACATTATCTTTGAGAAAATATACGAGAAAATATTCTGTCTACGGGTATTTCGTAGGACAAGCAGGACTGACTAACAACAACCAGTACGTTCCATCATGTCCTCGTCCTTCATCCTCCAGGTTGGACAAAGGCCTTTCAGGTGTCCAGAACAGTTGATCTCAAACATCCTCAATTCTCAGATTCTAAGATTGTGCAATGACTCTTGCCAATTAGCACATTACTCAAAGGCACAGAGGTAAACATTGTGTAACTGACCATCCCTCCTGAAGCAAAGGACAAGATTATATACTTGATTATAAATTTATTCTACTTCCAGGGTCATTAAACTCTAGAGAAATTTACCCAGGAGGCTACATATTGGTCTATTTTGGAGGTTTGGAAGACTGAATTAGGCCACCATTTGAATGCTTCTGTATCACATTAGGAAAGAAAATCAGATGACCTTGCAGCCACTTAGGGCTTTCAAATGTTAAGGTTTTCATGTCAGAAATAGAACCGTCAAGCCATCGCCATCAGCATTAAGCACTGAGGCTGGTCTGTGCCTCTGTACTCCTGGGGGTTAGTGACCACGTAAAACTGAGACGTGAGATGCAGCTGTCATCCCCACCCCACCCCCAGAAGTTAACATCGGCACCTAATTGGTTTAGGGTTTTTTATGATTATTATTCGTATAATTACATTTGTGTCTATAGAAAATATGGTCATTATTGTTAAATTACGATTTCTGAAAAGTAAGTTATCAGTAGTAAGGTTGTGACAGAACGAAGGGCAATTCATAAATCTAAAATGGTCATATCAGTAGAGAAGTAGGAACACATTTTCAAGTTCTTGATACGCTTGGCCTCCATCCCATAGCACTAATTATTTCTCAGCTCCAATGGGCAAAACCGTGAGTGATTTGCTTGGCAATAGGTAAAACAGATATGTGTCTTTTTTTTCCTTTCCCTGTGGAAAATTATCTGCATTGTACTGCAATGCTAAGCAAGTTATTCTTAGCAGCATGTCTCCTCAGACATTTTATGGCAGCTTGGGGAATATTAAATGTATGATTAATAAATAATTACAACTATGTGTCCAATCTTCAACTCATATTCAAAAGGAGTTTTGACTGTATGAGGCATTTGAGAAGAGTTTTGGAAACAATATATTTATGCATTTTAATCTAGATGTATTCCAGCGCTCAAGTACACATGTTTACATATTCCACACATACTTTACATATAGAATTATTTTAACCATTGTCAGTATACAATGAACTCCGGGGAGAAATGCAGTGAAGAATTTAGCAGCAGAAAAACGTAGTAAACAACAATTTAGGATTGAAGGTAAAGAGCATCGTAAACATGGAGAATCTGAAATTAGAGAGAAGAATTTTTAATTAGGTGGAATATAATTACTCAGCTGGAGTTCGTCTATGTTATAAGAACAGGGGCATTTTGTTATTGTTCTGGAAGGTGCTGTCAGACATTTCATTAACAAACAAAGCAGAAAATCCCATTTCACTCTTAGCCACTGCCTCTTTCTCTCTCTACATAACAGTCCAATGCAATATGAGCTCAGCTTATCTACCACTGCGCAGTGATATGATATTGGGATGATTTCATCATTTGCAGCCTGGTTTAAGTCATGGTGAGCATGGGCTCTGAATTTTCTGGGAAAATCACAAATTCCTCTTTGATCAATTCTACGTGTTATCTCCAGGTTCCAACATTATGATTACTGTGACTATGAAACCCAAAGATGCAGCTGGGTAAGAGGATACTTCTAGTTCCAGCTCTACCACTCAGTGTGTGCCCGAAGTGTTTCTGAAGCCATTTAGGATGCAATCCCTACCTGGCTCTTTATGCAAATGCATGAATGCCAAAACGCCAAACAGTCTCTCCTTCCATGGCTTAACCAGTATTAGGCAGCATGGCATAGCAGTTAAAAACACAGACCGGTGCCAGTGTGCTTGGATTTAAATCCTAGCTCTGTTAATCCCAGCTCTGAGCGACCCTGGGCAAACTAGTTAACCTCTCTGTTCCTCGGCTTCTCCATCCGTAAAATAGGCTTGATGATATTTCTCATGGAGTTGTTATGTGAGGCTCTGCTGGGTTGATAACCATAAAGTACCTAAAACAGCATAGACTAGTAAACATGAGATATGTATGCATTAAATAAACACATGAGAAATGGCAGCAGAAGAGCTCACACTCGGTGTTAGTTCAGTTATTCATCTACAGTTCTCTTTTTGTACTCCAGCTCATACCACCCTAAGAGATGGGTTTTGTTATTTGAAACTATGAGAAAACAGACAGAGAGGTTAAGAAACTTGCTTAGAGTCTTATCTAGTAAGTAACACCCAATATTTAAACCCCTGTATGTCTGATTTCAAATCTGTGTTCTCTAAACTCTGCTTCCCCGAGGTCTCCAGAGATTTTGCAAGCTGGTCATTACTGTATTATAGTATGTGTTGGTTCTAAGTTCATTGTCTGCAAAAATAAGAACAAGCATGATTATTGGACAGAGAGTGACTGAAAAGCAATGCTGGTCTACTTTCTCACAATAAAGATTAGCTGTTAAAGAACCAGATTCTAAGAAGGCTGTCCAGAAAGCATCCAGCCATGTAATATGAAAAATAGAAGCAAAATTTATGGCTGGATTATTTCCAGACAGCCCTCTTATAGTGAGACGGCCTGCGCTCATATTATCAATTCTACCACTATCTGGGTGACCTTCAGCTTAACCTCTCTATGACTCAGATTCTACTTCTACTAAATGAACACAATAGTACCTAATTCAGGGGTTCTTTCAATACTGACTTAATTAACAAAAATAAAGCATTAGGAAGTACTATAGGAATGCTTCTTGTTAGTATAATTACCATTATTACTGTTATTACAACTTGGGAGGGCTGGGGTAGGTTGGAGAAGAGATATGTAATGGTCCTACACAGATATAATCATGGTCCTACAGAAATGGGTTAATGTGTTTCCAGCTTTCATCCAAACAGAAATTCACTCTTCCTGTCAAAAGGGATTTAATCCTTCTTCCTCACAAAGCACCACTTCCGTGTGCAGAAGGACACCAATCCCCCAAAAGGAGACACTTAAAATGGTGAAGCTGGAGATACAGACAACTAGGAATTATACAGGCCCAACTAACAGTAAGAAAAAATGTGCAGAGGAGGCAAAACTTTCCATAGCAACTGACTTTGAGAGTCAGTACCTAATAACTAATCTTTGAGCAAATACATAAACAAAACTAAGAATTAAAACAGTGGACAGGTGTAGTCGACCTGAATGAATGAGGACAATGTGAAACTCCTAAGAGGTGAAGCCTGGAAGAGAAGCATCCACTTGGCTACACCTGTCCAAAGCTTCAGGTAATTTTTTTATTTTTGGTAGTTCCCTGGCTGAGAATAGAACCCAGGTCATGGCGTTGAGAGCACTGAAGCCTAGCCACTACACCACCAGGGAACCCCATTTAGGTAGTTAATGAACAAAGAGGAAAAGAAAACTGACTTCAGGAATCTTGTATAGCCTTCAAAGTTTACAGGATTATGTAAACAATATATAGCTCTTTGTCTACAATGTAGCTTAATTGCTTCTTCCTAGTCATAGACTCCTAAATGAAAAGTCCAGAACCCGGATCACATCAAGATGGTGGAGTATGTAAAGGCTGTGCTTACCTTCTCTCACAACCACATCAAAATTACAACTAAACTACAGAATAACCATCATTGATAATCACCTGAAGTCTAGCTGAATCAAAGCCCTACAACTGTGGACATATAGAAGAAGCCACTTTGAGACTGGTAGGAGGGGCAGAGACATGGAACAGGCTGGTCCTACACCTGCATGTGACCATTAAAACTCTGGAGGGATATCTAGGCTGCAGAGGTCCTCCCCAAAGGAGCGAGAAGTCCCAGCTCCACCTCAGGCTCCCCAGCCCAGGGTTCCAGTTCCAGGGAGAGAAGGCTTCACACCCTCTAGCTGTGAAAACCAACAGACATTGTGGCTGAGTGAGACAGGGCACCTGTCGTCCCAGGCACTCCTCTTAAAGGGCCCATGCATAGACTTACTCGCTGATGGACTCACTCTCTCTGAACTCCAGCACTGGGCCAGCAGCTTAAAAGGCACCAGAAAGATACAGGGACGAACTAAGTTGTCTAGCTTCAAGATGAGGGCTGGAGGGACAGTACGTGGATTAAATGCTTCAATCTAAAGTTAGGGTAGCTGAATAGATAAGAAAACAAGACCCTTATATATACTGCCTATAAGCAACTTACTTCAGATGAAAAACACACACGGACTGAAAATAAAGGGATAGAAAAAAGCATTTCATGAAAATGGGGAAAAAAAAAGTCTGGGGTAGCAATACTTACACCAGACAAAACAGACGTTAAAACAAGAGACAAAGAAGGACCCGATAATCTCACTTCTGGGTATTTATCCATAGAAACCAACAACACTCCTCGGAGGGGACATGTGCACCCATATGTTCACGGCAGCACTGTTTACAATGGCCAAGATGTGTAGGCAGCCTGGGTGTCTGCTGATGGACGAATGGATAAAGAGGAGATGGCACATATACACAATGGAAGGGAATGGATTGTTGGCATCTGTGGAGGCCTGGATGGACCTGCAGGGTGTTGTGCTGAGTGGAGTAAGTCAGACTAAGAAAGATAGATGCCACGTGATTTCACGTATATGTGGAAGCTAAAGCAAAATAAACAAAGAAACAAAACAGAAGCAACCTCACAGATACAGAGAACATTTTCATGGCTGCCACATTGGAAAAGAATTAAGAAGTACAAAGTGGTTGTCACAAAGCCGTCATAGGGATGTAGGGTACAGCATAAGGAGTATAGTCAACAGTATTGTAATAACTATGGTACAGATGAGTACTAAACTTATCGAGAGAACAGATGCGACAGGAGTGGGGCAGGGTGGAAAAGGTGAAGGTATTAAAAAGGAAAAACTGGGAGTTACAAAATAGTCATGGGACCATGAAATAAAGCACAGGGAATGCAATCAAGGATATGGTCGTAACTATGCATGGTGCTGGGCAGGTATTAGACTAGTTAAGGGGACCACTTCTTAAATTATATAGATATCTAACCGCTATGCAGTAAATTTAAAATTAATATAAAATAATACTGAATGTCAACTGTGATTGAAAAATTAAGCAGTGGGGAGAGAGGTGAAAGGGAATACGAGGTTAAAACTCCCAGGCATAAAACAAGTAAGTCATGGGGATGTAATGTACAGCATAGGAAATAAATTATAATATCATGTGTTAATTTTATTTTAATAATTTTATTTTAATAAAAATCTTTTTTAAAAAAGCTAGAAAGAGTCCTAGACCCACTCGGTTGTTAGATTTGAGATTGGAAGGGTACAAAGTAAGCAGCACTTGAAACATTCCCTCTTCATAAGGCTTATTTCTGAGAGGGTTCATCTTAGATTGGCCTGGGGAGGGTTTCGCCTTCCCATTTGCTTTTTCCTTTGTTTTCAGCAGAGGGAAAAACTTGAACAGATTCATTGGGAGACCCAGTGAATGGGTCACTAAGAGGATTATAGATTTTAATAGACTCTTCTCTTTCCTTCCCCATGCAGCCAGCTAGCTCTTTTCTAAAACCCTAAGTTTGAAGGATTTAAAATAGGACTTTGAATATTACAGAGCTGAACCATCAAAGGGTTTGAAACCTGCCCCTGGATAAAGGACGGAAAGAAAGTACCATCTGATCTAATGCCCTAAGTCTTAGCAGTGAGAAAGGCTCCCCCTGGAGCAGAACTGAGAACAACAGGGAAGGCAATGTTTAATTGAACCAAAATAGGCTACTCTGACATACATGGAAATCAAAGCTGTGAGTGACAAATTAAATAAAGAGTAAAGAAAGTAAAGGTGATATTAACTTCCTTTCCTGGAGGCTGTTAACTGATCTAGGGCAATGGCTCTCGGATGCTAGAAAAAGTGCTGGTCCAAAGTGACGTTTTCTGGGGTCCCCTACAAAGTCAGGACAGAGTGGTAAGTTATTTCATTAAATGTAATTTACTTGACTTAAATGATAATTCTTAATTCTGGGACTGGGTTCTACCTACATTTTTATAGTAAAATATCCTCTCTTTAGAAGAGATGGTGATAACATATGATATGGTAGTTTCTTTTTACTTTTTTTTTTGCTTAAACTTGTTGGGATGACATCAGCAAAATTATATAGGTTTCAAGAGTACAATCTATAATACCTCATCTATGTGCCGCATTGTGTGCTCACCACCCAGTCACGTCAATGCCTTCTTGATCAAAATTAAACATCCACAACACTACATTTCTCCCATTCAAAAACAGAAGTTCTGATCCATGAAAAACAAAAATCTGAGCCCCAACCATCAGCCAGTTCTCTTTCAAAGGGTAGATTAGAATTACCTTGGAGACATTCTCAAAACACACGCCACTCTCGCCCTCTACTACGACCTCCCTGAAGGAAAGTAGAAGGAGGGGGAGGCGAGATGTGTACCCTTACAGAAGGTTCTGCCAGAGACCCTAACTGACATCCAAAGTTCTCAGGGGAGGAGAGTCAGCTCTCATCCTGGAAAGACCCTTATCTTCTTTACTCTTGTACTTTTCTTGAATTTATTCACCTCTGTGGACAGGTGACAAACAGTTTACCATGGATATTCCAAAATAAGAAGAATACTATTTCAGGAAACAAATTTCTGTGCTCTACATAAAAAAAGATCTTTGAAGGAGAAGCTTCAAGCAAATGACAATTCTTTCCATAGAGAAATCATAATATTAAGACTCTAGGGATACATCCAATATATCCTGGACTGTGGTGGCAAGCTAAATGAAGTCCTTGAGCTAATTTTAATGGGGAAAGTTTCTACATACAAACTGAGTAAGTAGATATGCTCTATAAATATATATTTACATATATTTCTTGTGCACTAAAAAGCTACATAGAGGAACACTAAACCAAATATTCAAACTGTGTAAGATGGGTGAAAGTGTAAAAGTAAATACAGATTCTATTTTTAAAATAAAATTTCCTCACTGGTGTGTGTGTGTGTGTGTGTGTATGAACTGACTTATTTAGCAACTGATTGCCATGAAAAGCTTTGTTTCGTTGCAGTATTATTGCAATTAATGCTATAGCCTACTCCTTCCCTCACTCACCCTGCTGTGTCTCAATTCTTCCTATGCAAATTCCACCTATCCTTTAATATTTGTTTTGTTTATACAAACACTGAACATTTAGCATGTGCCAGGCATTTGCTAGGCTCCAAAAGGCCATGAAGACCCATTAGAGATTTTAGGCAGATTTGTACTTTCGACGTGGAATGTGGCATAGAGGATATCTTGAATAGAAACAGGAATATTTGTCAGGAAGCTACTAATAATCTTGGACAATGACTGTCAAAGTATGGTCTCCCAATCAGCAGAATCCAAATCACGGGGCAACTTGTTAGAAATGCCCATTGTCATGCTCCATTCCAGCTCACCCATACAGGCTCCCTCCCAGGATTCTGCCCTGTAGCAGCCTTCCAGGTCCTGATGACACTCACTGAAGTCTGTGACCCACGGACGGAAGGAGGACAGGGGTGGGGGCGAGACCAGGAGTGGTGGGTTTGGAGAGCAAAAAATACATTTTCCAAGTGTTACTAAACTGAAAGACATGATGACAGATTAGATGATACGGAAGAAGTGAAATAAAGTTTTGAGGCTTACGATTCACGTGATCGATGCTGAGTAGAACCTTTTGGAGACAGAGAAATATAAGAACATGGGTGTAGGGTGGTCAGTGTAGCAAACAAATGCCTATTCCATGTTGGGATGCGTCAAATCTGAAATACTGGCTATTCAAATGGAGATATTCCAGAATGGTCGTCTAATAAAGAGATCTAGACTGAGGAAAAAAGCGGTGATTAAAGTTGAAAATCTAAATAAATAAAATAAAAAACAAGAGAGCAGAGGAGGTAAGAAGTGAAGGAATCTGAAGCGGGAATCTGGGAAACACCAGCATTTAAAGGATAGATAATGGCAGAACCAAAGGAGAGGGAAACCCTAATTGTGGTATTTTTCTAAATTCAGCAAGGCAGGAGTGTCCAGAAGGAGGAATTAATCAATAGTGTTAAATGTCACAAAGAGATTAAGGCAAGGAGAGACATATACTCATTACATTTAGAAATAAAGAGAGCTGTGACTTGCCTAAGAGAAATTTCAACGGTGAAAAAAATGAGATTATAGTAGAAGAAACTGAATGAATTAGGACTTCCGGTTCCAGTCCCCACATGTAAAAAGCTTAGAATTCATCACTCTCATCTTTACAACAACACAAAAGAAGTCAGACCAACTAAACATGATTTGTCTTGGACCCACCAGAAAACTGAGGTGGTAGGGCAAAATATCACCCCAAAATCTGGAGAGGAGGATCCGGGAAGGAGCCAGATATGTTTTCTTTGCGGCGATGCCACTGGAGCCACAACCGAATAGGAACACAGAAGTCCTTCTGGCAGAGTTCTGGAGGATGAGTGTGGACTCACACGAGTTTAAAAAATTCCCAGGAACCTCCGTCATCTCAAGGGCGTGCCTTCCAGGTGATGATGTCATAACGACGCCTCCCTGAATTGATCAGAAAGAGTGTTTTGATCACTTTCTCTTCACCCCATGGAGGAGGCAGGGATTTTACTCAAGAGCTAAGGACTTGACCAAACACACAACAGCCAACACTGGACACACAAGCTGGACAGCCATTTACTGGTCACATGTACTCGCAGCTAAAGAAGGAAGGACACCACATACAATAAGGAATATGTAAGGGTTTTGCTTTGGAACAGAGTAAAAATCGGGGGGCTGGGAGAGGCAGGCTTTGTAGCAGCAAGAGGGCACGTGCCCCTCAGTTCCTACATAAAGACGTGATTGGCTTACGTGAATAACGGTGCAAGCTGGCAGGAAACTGAAACCCACTACCACTCAGGGTCAACAGGAACCCGGATGTGGTCTGACTGGTAAGGAGACTCTATCCACGGGAGCAGAAGTGGGAGGGCATGATGACCCAGTCTTCCGGCTTCTGTGCTTGATGCTTGGATACCCGGTCCTTGCTAATTCTGGAAGGGCTGCCTCTCCCAGGCTGGCAAACTCCTAGACAGAGTAAAGGACTTGCTTGTGAGCACCCCTGTCATGTGCCAGCCAACCAATTCAGAGCCTACACTCACTGAATTTATTGGGTTCTTTCACTTGAGGTCATGATTGCCCATACAACTAGAGACAGTCCTTGTACCCCAAAACCCTCTGAAATTACTCAGACTAGTCAATTCTAAGCCCGTTGGCCCACTTTGTCCATGCCTTCTGATGGAGCTGCAATGAAGACCCTTGCCCACATCTTCCCTGGCCCCCTGGCTCCTGATCGACCTGGTGCTTGCTCATGGGGTCCTGTGTCGCGTGCTGTGCCTCCTGTTCCTAAAGATCTGTGAGAGCATAAAAAATTCTTCCTGCCTGGCAGTTGTGTCTATGTCTGCATGTCTTTCCACACCTGATTGAAACAAAGTCTGGCTACTTTTAAAATGGATGGGAATTTCAGGCAGGTCATTCATGGCCTTTCTGCTTTTCCCAGATGTCAACAGCACATAACATTCCTTTTTTGGCCATACACCTCAGGAAGGGGAAGAGAATCATCATTGTAAAACACGCCTTATCAGAACAAAAAACTATGCTCCACAGGAAAAGAATTTTTCAAAGCCTATCCCAGTTGGGGGTAGGGCATTTTCCAATTTTAGCCCCATCCAGGCTTCCTATTTCTCAAAGCTGAAAATACAAAAAAATAAAAAAAAAAAAACATACTCAACATGAGGCAAGGTTTCAAGAGAATAAATAAGAGGTGCTAAATTCAGGGAAAGTAGTAGTCAACAGAAAAAAAAAAAAAACCACAAACAAATGAAAAAAGCTATACCACTGGATAAACACCTGTAAAAGTCATAAATCTAAGACACAGGTCCATTATTAGAACACGGAGACTTAACTGGAAGATTACAGAATGCCTCTCTGCCCCACACCTCACCATCACAACAAAAGGCTCCATCCAGTATAGTAACTGGGTTACAGCTGAAAGAACAAGACATGAACTCTCTCTGAGGAGGAGGCATTAGGAAATCACAACATCAAGGATGGAAACAAAAGCAGGAAGCCTCTGGCACCTCCATCTATGGAAAACATTAAACACCCCTAGCCGGGTCACCAGATGTCCTCACAATACAGACTTAGTTACCTCAGTTCCCACTGCCTGATACGAGAGGTCCAGGTTTTGACTAAATAAATAAATAAATTCTTATCACCTGTGGAATTGAAAATAACTACACAAATGCATCAGTATTAACTAATTATACCTATGCTAAATCTCTATTTCATATACATGAAAAAACATAATTTTAATACAATCAATATCTCTTTAATGCTTCAATTTTAAGTCTTTTTGCAACTACATTTAAATATGCTATGATTTTTACTTGATGATGAACCTAGAAATTATCTACGGAGAAAGGTTGTTTTTCCCTGAGAATGGGTGACCCAAGATAATAGTAAACGAAAAGGAAACCTTGTCCACACTACAAAAGGATTAAAGAAAGTCTAATAATTGCTTGAAATATGAAAACTAAGTTGTAATTTAGATAAAAGTGGAGGCAGTTGTCTTGTTCAAAGTAGAATGCAAAGGCAGCGGTAGAAATTATGGATATATAACATGAGCAATATTTTTTTCCAGTCTGCAGTACCCCACAGTAAAGCATGTCATTTCAGGAAGGAAGTCAGCTTTGGTGACGGGGAACCTCAGACAAGAGTAGTGACACCAGCTGCCAGGCAGACTCCAAGAGAGAGTCTCATGACAGACAGGAAGTTGCAATTTCACTTACAGAAATGTTTGATTCATGATAAAGTCTATGTGTACTAAGGAAACTAAGTAAAATCTTTGATCTCATGAGATTGTAACATCAACTATCTTTTTTTTTTTTTAGTACCAGAAACTAACCAACAAAAATGAATAATTATTTACTAAGGAAAAGTGAATTCTTTATAAAGATCTTGTAGAGGACTGACATTAATAATATCTATTAAGTCTTAGCTATTCACTACTCGCCAAGCACTGTTCTAAGCACGGTTGAGTTACTATCTAATGGAATCCTCACAGCAATCATTGAGGTATTATACTGTTCCCATTTTACAGATACAAACACTGGAGAAAAGATTAAGAAGGCCGTACAACTAATAAATGAAAAGGCCAGAATTTTAATACCAATGGTATGATCGCAGATCACAACTCTATTCACTACAGATATACCAGTCCTTTCATACACATTTTTTACTGAAGTCATCTTTTTTCCACTGATGTATTTATTCTAACATGGAAAAAGTAAAAAGAGGGAGCAGGAAAAATTATCTCAGTGTCTGGATCACTGTGGGCTAGCTCCTCTGACAACCTTCATTAATCTTCTGGAATCTTCCTCCCGGTTAGAGGATTTTTCAATTAACTAGCATGAATACAGAGAAATGTCTTGACTAAATGAAGTTTATTTATACCTATAGTGTTACAATGCAGTATGGCAAAATGATATTTAGTATCAATCAACTCTAACCCCATAAAATAAAATATTCTATCTACTAGGAAAAAGAAAAGCAAAAAAAGTGATCAGTTTCCTTTGTTTCTAACAAAGAAGACTAAACTGATAATCTTTTATCTAAAAATCTATTTTAAAGCAACAATCAGAATTATGAACAAGGATTTATGTAAAACACGTTACTGATAGTAGTGAAAATTCAAAATTGTCTAAATGCCCCCATAGGATAATACCTAACTAGAGAATTGTGGATCTGTAAATACATTTTCATCTATCCATTGAAAATCATGTTTTGAAAAACAGTTAATGTCACCAAAAACTTCAACATATGCAAAAATGAATTAGGAGCTTATAATCCAAAATATCACCAGTGATTATATGTTGGTAGTGGGATCATGGGTGATTTTAATATTCTTTTTTGTACTTCTGTTTTCCAAATAATCTATAATATGCATATTGTGATTTTTATAATAAAAATTTATATTAAAATAGAATTTCATGGATGCTTTTAACTAATATAATAGTTACACTTCATACATTGTTCTGGAAATAATGAGTATACATATAAAACTTTATATGCAAATATGTTTTGACATCCAATTTCATGTAATTGTTAAAAGAAACTAGCCAAGATAAAATAATATATATTGGACTTACCCTCCTGCCTGAAGCAACTAAAAAAATTGGATAAAAAACATGAAATAATGGTTTTCTGTACACTGGACATCAGGCAATGTAGGATACTCATTGCTAAAGGACAGGGATCAAATGAGGTGATCATTAAGGTTGTCCCAGCCTACTGCCTTGAGAAGGTCACAAGGAGTGACACAGGGTGGGTGCTGGGGAGGAGCCCAGGAGGCAAACAAGGGTTTCCTGAGGTGAAAACATGGATTTATGAGTCTAAGACATCAAAAAAGCTATAAAGTTCACAGAACACTGTAAGGCGAGCTATTGTAAAAGAGCAGGAGCTCTGCAGGTCCACAACGTGAAGAGACTGCCTGAGGCCTCAGACAGAACAGCCCTGAAGAATGAGACGGGACAGTACCAAAGCCCACACGAGACTGGAGACAGTGCCTGCTCCCACCAGCCAGCCCGGAAAACGTAATTTACAGGGCACTGGAGGCAATATTCATAAGGATTCTTCCTCGGAAGCAGAGGAAAATTAGCCCCAGACAAAATGCTGCCATGTACATACAACAAACCTTAGAAGCAAAACCAAAAGGAGGACACTGTCTCAAGTCATTTTATCACATTCCAGAACATACCTCAGGAATAGGGACAGCAACACAAAAATATTCAGCACACAGTGCAGTAAAATCTACAGTGGCTGGAGTTACATTTTTAAAGTAATAATAATAAGCCTGCAAAGAAGCCGGTGAAAAGAATTCAGAATGTTGGGGGTGGGGGTGGAATTAATCAATGAAAACTGACCCAGAACCGAGACAAACGTTAGAATTAGTAGACAAGGATATTGAAACAGTTATAATAACTGTATTCCACTTGTTTGAAAAAATTAAATAGGGAAATACTTGAAGTGAACTTGCAGCAATGAAAACTGAGTGTTGAGAAGAAAATGACACTGGATGGGATAACAGGCAGATTAAAACACAAAAACATAGCAACGAAACTATCCAAAATGAAACACACAGAGGACAAAAGAACTAAAATTTAAACAGTGGCAGAAAGCTGTGGGAAAAATTCGCCGGGCCCAATATACATATAATAATAGTCCCAAAGCAGAGGACAGAGGGCATTGTAAGTGGTTGCCAGGACTTGGGTGCAGGGAGGGATGAGCAGGCCGAATCACTACCACAACTGTTGAGTTGAAGAACAAAGCACTGTCACGGGGATTCCAGAATCAGGAAACCACAGCCTCTGAACGACCACTGTGTCTCAACTTGGATGAAACCAGTCACTTGCCATGCACAAAACGTCTGTGTGACTGTGCCTGTTGACCCAAATAGAACCTGAGAAATTGCCCCCATAATACTTCTCTCTAAATATTGCCCAGCTGTATCTACCTGATAGAACCTAAGGTGCTTGCTGCAGCTTTAACTTTGTGAGAGTTTTGAGAAACGTTGATTTTTAACTCTCAGTCTTGAACTGCACAGACAGCACAGTAGACCAGCATGGGAGTGAATGATGGAGCACCACATAGAGCAGGGGTGTCCAATCTTTTGGCTTCCATGGGCCACACATAAAATACACTAACACTAATCATAGCTGATGAGCTAAAAATGGGGGGGGGGCACAAAAGAATCTCATAATGTTTTAAGAAAGTTTATGAATTTGCATTTGGCTGCATTCAAAGCCATCCTGGGTGGCACGTGGCCTGCGCGCCATGGGTTGGACAAGCTTGGCACAGAGTATCTGTGAGTCTTAAACTTAACTGTACATAGTGAAATAGATCTGTCTTAGTCAATTCAGGCTGCTATAACAAAAAAAACAACACACTGGATGATTTAAACAACAGAAATTCATTTCTCACAGACCTGGAAGCTGGGAAGTCAAAAGACCAGCATACCAGCCTGTTTGAGTCTTGGGGAGAGCTCTCTTCCTGGCTTGCAGATGGCCACCTTCTTGCTGTGACCTCACCTGGCAGAGCTCTTGTATAATATCTCTTTCTCTTCTTATAAAAATGCTAATTCCATCATGGGAGAGCCCATTCTCACCATGTCATCTAAACATAATTACCTCCCAAAGGTCCCATCTCCAAATACCATCACACTGGGGCTTAGTGCTGTAACACGTGAACTTGGATGAGCACGTTCAGTCCGTAACGTTCTCCTGTGTGGTTTGCTCAGCAGAGCATGTATTCCCACACGAATGTACAGGTACGCCCATTGTTCAACACACTTTCCAAAGCCTGGTATTTGCAAGGATGTTTTTTTCTTCATTTTTATCAATCTAATAAGTGCAAAATGGTATTTTATTCTGGTTTTAATTTGCATTTTTTGATTACTATTTAGGCTGAACATATTTTCACTTGTTAGTTGGACATTTTAATTTCCTCTTGAGATGTCTTGTCATTTTTTTCTAATTGGGTTGTTAATCTTTACTATAATGATTTATATGAGGTCTTTGTAAATTCTGCATACTAATCCTCTCCTGGCTATCTGCATTGAAATTATCTTCTAGTATATGGCTGATACTTGCTATTTGTCTGTTGTTACTTATGGCATCTTTTCCTGATGTACTTTCTTTTTTTCATTTTAATTTTTATGTAGTCAAACAACATTTTCTTTACAGTTGATTTTCTTTGGGTCCGATTTATTATATCCATCTCCAAGAAATATTAAAACATTTTATAACAGAAAAGTTCTTTATAACTTCTAAAAATTCTAAAGATTTAATTTGTTCAGTAGATTTTATTAATTTTCTGATATTAGATCCAATATATATTTTATTTCTTATGAGTGACTCATTGTGTAAGCATTATTTGTTTTAACTAGCTTAACCTTCGCTTACTGATAGGAAATGCTACCTCTGTCATATATCAAGTTTCTGATTTGGATTCTGAGATCTTTATTCTATTTGTCTATTCTAGTATGGCACTAAAATGTCTTAAAAACTTGATAATTTTTTGTTTTAAAGTCTATTTTGTCTGATTTTACTATAACGTCTTCATTTTGTTTAATATCTGTCTGTTGTACATTTTTATTGTTTTATTTCCAATTTCTCTGTGTCTTAAGTATTTTTTGAATAACATATAATGAGATATTTTTAAAAATTCAGGTCTGACAACATTTTTTCAACTGGTAGGTTAATCCATTTACATTTATTGTGATTATAGATATATTTGGATATATGTCTCATTTTGTTCTTTATATTTGCCTTATGTCTATACTTTGGTATTTTTCATTTCCTGCCTTCTTTTGGATTCATCAGTTTTATTTATGACAATTATCATTATTATTATTTCATTTTCCACTTGTTTGGGAGTTATTCCCTCCATTTTTATTATTTTAGTGTTTACAATCACCTTAAAGTGGTCTGACATGTGTGACTGATTGTTAAAATGGAATCTTCTTCTCATGGAGCTTCAGCTAAAACCACAAAACCACAACCAATGATTTAAGAATTCTCCATTTAAAAACAAAACAGGTTAGATCATTTATGAGGAATTTGCAAAGTTGTGACCCAAGACTTGTTCTGCTACCTCATAGCCCACCTCCAGGCCACATATGAGAACACTAAGCACTCACTGGAGGTAGATTAGAATTGGAAAGCTCATTGGAAGATATTCTTTTCAGTTGTGTTCACT
Organism: Lyroderma lyra; assembly: GCA_004026885.1. Lineage (NCBI taxonomy): Eukaryota > Metazoa > Chordata > Mammalia > Chiroptera > Megadermatidae > Lyroderma > Lyroderma lyra. The sequence continues at coordinate 125,928 of PVJL010004402.1, forward strand.
TTTTCTTGGCTCCATCTCCACCAAGCCAAGTGAAATGAAATTGGAAGATGCTCAGAGAAACACCTGGAAATGTTGTCCTAACTTGGAGTTTGGGGATCACAAAGCAGCTGGACCTGACACCCTCCTGGAGAAGTCTGAAGGTGGGTGCTAGATGTATACACCCTGAAAACAAGGCCAGTAGGAAAGATCGGGCTACAACAAGCTGTCACTTGGCCTTGTGAATCTGTGGAGAGCCAGACTTACACTGTTTTTAAGCAAACCCCTCTTACCCAAGAAGCCCAAAAGGGAAAAAGTAACTCAATAGAGAAAAATCTATGTGGGGTGAACAGAGAATCCAGTGCCTAAAGGGAAAAACGTAATACCTGGAGATTGCATTTCCTATGTTAGGGCACGAAGAGGAGGAGGCCCGCAATGAGGAAGGGTCCCTGAGAAACTCACAAAACAGCAACATTAGAGAAAGAGCCAATATGTGTGTGTCTGCTAAACAGAAGGCCCAACACACAATTACACACTGGAAGCTAAAAATGCTGGAAGGAAAACCTAAAATGTGATGACAAGTGTTTTATTACACTGAAGAGCAGCAACTCACTCTAGCCAAGATGAGAAATGTGACAAAGTCCATTGGAATCCAACTATTCCTTGCTATTTTCTTTGTCCTGGTCACCTTCTTAGGAGTGTACCTCATAAGATGGAAACATCAAATATTAATATTTTACAGATGATAAGCAGGAAGTTGCCTGTTTGCCTGTGTATTGTTCTGCCAAGACCCAGAGGTTAAGTCTGAAAGCTTTACTTTCCTCTTAAAAACTTGGATCCTTCTCTCAACAGATCTGTTTGCCAACCTTCAGCTGGACCTGTCTCTCCTACCCCTACTCTTTGACTCCTTCATTCTTGGATTTAACATCTCTGTTCATTGCTCAGGAACTAGTCCTTAATTGGTCAATTTACGCCCCCCCCCCACACACACACACACATTGAAATAAAGGTGTTTTCGAAAAAAATTATTATAGCTGATGACCAAGAGCTGACTGCATCTTTTGTGTGATGGTGGATTGTAAGATCCTGAATAAAATAAATGAGTAAATAAACAGATGCTTTTTAAAAATGCCTCCATTTTCTCTATTTTTTAACATCTCCAATGGAGTGCTTCTTTATTTTCCAACATAAAGAACATCCAAAAAGCTAAGGGCACATGATGGTCTTTACACAAATTATCCGCATCATTGGCCTGAGCCAGTGACAGGGGCATGACCGTGCCGTTTGTGTGACCACCACCAGCAGCAGCCATTACCAGCCAGTCACCATCATTGCCAAGGTTCTGTTTCTTCTTTTAGGCTCTTTTGTGAAATCTGAAATTCAATTGGCATTTGCTACCATGTAAAGCTTCCATAAAGCCTTGGCTCAAATTTGGTGTGAAATTAAGCTCTCCAAATTGTGTGTGGATCTAGGCTAGATTCCAGGTCCTTACGTTCCCTATCTTTATCCATCCTCAAGAATCCGCCTCCCTACCACTATGTCTCCTTGGGGAATACCCTGTGGCTTGACTTATTCCTTCATGTGTCATGTACACAAGCCAGGTGGCCTTCTTCCCAGACTTAATTAATTTGCCAATTCTTTCTGTCATCTCTTGAAGGGGACCATATAAGGGAATCCTTGTAACTTCAGAAATATTGTAAGATGTCGTTTTTGGTTTTGTTTTTTTTAAGAAGATCAACATGAAGATATCTGGGATCTCTAAATTTTCCACCAATCTTTTAATTATCCCAGTAATTAGCTGGAATCAAGTGCTACAATAGTAATGAATCCTCTGAAAAATCTTAAAATAAAAAAACTAACAATTACACTAGTTTTTGAGGTTTAACTACATTTAAAATATAACAATAAAGTTGAAAAAGAGCCCCAACCAGGTGTAAACTAAAAAAATTTCAAAACTGATTTTTATCTTCTGACTTGTTTGATTTGTGATAAAGAGTGAAGATTAATTTGAATTTAAAAAGAGCAAAAATATCATTAAATTAGGCCAAGCACATAGGAACAAGGCTAAAACAACCTAGACAGAAAAAATCATCACTGACTATGATGTTGTGATGATGACTGGGGACTTTTTCAGACAGCTATGTTAAACATAAAATTTTTTTTATTCTAAAAAGTTTTGCAATTGAAGAACGAAATAACAACACAACAAAGATCTCCTTTCAGAAGTTTGTTTAGAGATTTGATTGCCATGAACAAGCCAAAAGTTCAGACCAAAATCCCTCTCCCTGCTTCCAAAGAAAACAACTGCTGTCTAAAATATGCCGACGATGCTCAAATTGAGCTAACTGCCTCTCTGCTCCACTTCACTTTTACCTATTTAGTGGTGCCTGAGTCACACTTCCTCCTTTTCACTTTCAAATCCTTTAAGTCTGGCTGATGATTTTGGCTAGGAGAGGCCATGCTGCAGAAACAATTTCTTAAGTCAGGTCACAGGTCGGGAATGGCACAGCTCTCCTCCACGTGGTAACTCAGAGATCTAGAATGTCTCCATCTTACAGTCATGTCATCCAAAACATGCAGGCTCTAGGTCACCACAGTGGGAAAACAAGGCAATGAGATGGCTTACTGGTGCTTCACCCCACAAGGAGTACATTCACATTGCATTGACTAAAACCATCATGTACAAGGGAGGTTGGGAAGTACAGAGGAGCTCATGGACAGCAGGTGACTGCTAAACATTCCTGACATAAAAGTGAGCTTCTAGGGAGTTCCCTGGTGGTGTAGTGGCTAGGCTTCAGCACTTTCAACGCTGTGGCCTGGGTTCGATTCCCAGCCAGGGAATCAAGCCCCCCCCCCAAAAAAAAATAAGAGTGAGCTTCTAGAACTATGTCCATGCTTTCTCTACCTGAGATTTTCTAATGCTACAGTTTTGCTCACCATGAAAAAGTATTATTTGTGTGTGTGTCTGGCTTTATTACAATCTTAGTAACTTTGCTTTTGGAGTATACTGAATTTCCCAGTAACTCAGTAACACAATTTGTCGTAAATGTTTACCTTTTCAGGATAATTTCAGTTAGACTGAAGGCAGGGGGTGAGTAGCTTATCAATAGAAGCCTATCCACCACTTTTTGTCATGGACAAAGGAAATGAGATGTAAAGCTCAGGCATGATAGGGCTCTTCTCATTTACCTAAATAGTCTGTCAAGTGAATCTAGCTCTATAGGTGCAGGAAAGTTAAAAAAAGACAGAGTCCTAAAGCATCACTTGGAATGCAGCACTGTAAAGCTTCTGCATGTTTTTACCTGCCAACATACATTTTTTGTATGTTTTAATAAATCACAAAACAGCAGTCACAGTCTGACTCACTTGGGAAAAGTAGAAAATAGTTATCATGCTCTTTCAGAGAATGAATTCTCATCAGCCAGCCCAGCAACCAGCTTAAGCAGAAATGAATATGAAATTGCCAATACAGTACAGGGGAAAATGTGTGCTGCTACATTAAAAATGTCTTCACATCATGTGAGCTGCACGCAGAACCACCCATGAATGGCATTCAGCCCAAGTTAAGAGATGTCGGCCCAGAATGGAGAGAATACAGAGAGAAAATGAAAACCAGCAGCCACACCACAGGTAAATGACTACAGTGTGAGACCATGATGTTCCCTGAGCAGGGGAGGCCAGGTAGTTTACCCAGGCAGGTCACCATCCTTGGAGAATTCAGTTCACATCTAAAAGTCAAGTAAATCAGAAAAGAATGAACTATGGTATGGCCCTCTTGCTACATATGTAGAAGAACTCATGTAATCCACTGGATCCCCAAAACCCCATTAAGTCACAACCCTAAAAAATGTTTTAAAATGCATTATGGTATCTAGCCACTTTGCTTGGTTTAAGCATTGGAATTCTTGATGCCATCCCCAAAGATAACTTAATTAAACACACACACACACACACACACACACACACACACTCACATACGTGTGTGTGTGTGTGTGTGTGTGTGTGTTTAATCTTAACTAGTGATTCTCAACTAGGGGTTAGTTTCTCCCCAAGGGGACATCTGGCCATCTCCTGAGGAAGTTTTGGTTGTCAGAATTGTATGAATACTCCTAAAATTAGTGGGAAAGAGCAGGAGCATCCTATGCATATAATGCACAGGACAGCCCCCATAACAAAGAATTACCCAATTCAAAAATTCAATAGTGCTACTGCACAGAAATCTTCATCTATATATACAATAATGATTTCCCTGGGTGACAGCATTAATAGTTACTGCTGTTTCTTTTTATTGCTTTTCTATATTTTGGATTATTTACAGAAAGGAGGTGTTTGCTTTATTTTTTTAATAAAGGGGTAAAAAACAATTATTTTAACTAATTTGACTAAATTTTAATCTAAAGGTATTTTATTCAGGAAACCTTGGGAGTCTTCATTGTTATAGACAGACAATCGATCGATAGATAGATAGATAGCAGATAGGAAGGATT